>KE505528.1:8218-35058 GCA_000441515.1 Elaeis oleifera
GAGAGAGGGAGGAAGGGAGGGAGAGGGTGGTGGAGGGAGTGGGGAAAGAGGGCTTTTGAAGCCCTTTCTCTATGGTGCTGAAAGAGGGGCTTTGCCCTTGTTTCGAAATGAATAGGGGTTTCAGCCCTTATATATGTTTTTTAAAAGATATTTTAAGTGAAATCAGCAGTTGCTGCCGATTTCACTTCAAAAATCCTTATGGAGGCATGCATAATCTTTGTAAAATCAATAATTTCATCTTTCTAAAATCAGGTTAAAGTATCAAAATATGATCCATTGGGTTTGGAGAACAATTGGTTCTTAGCCTAACATTAATCCTATAAGCTGGTGGTGAATTCCTAGCCTCTTTTGATATTGTCAAATTGTTTTTGAGAATTTCAGAAGGCTATGATGATACATACCATTCTGTTCATTGGGAAAGATCAACATATAAAGTTGACATTGACATTATTCCTAACGTGATATATATTCGTAATAAGGGAAACCCGGACTAATTTTCCCCTGTCATAATTTATTCCTCTGAATTCCTACTTGTAGGGTTTGTTATAGGACATAATCATAACAAATACATCAATCTTTTTTCTTTTCTTTTTTTTTGTTTTATTTTGGGCCATTTTTCATAACATAGCTTATAAGTTGCACTATTGTTAGATATTTACGTTTGAAACTTGGTTTGGTTTTGATCTTGAATGGGTCATATGAGTTTCAGTTTAGGGAGTTCCAGTGGTTTTGGTATCTTCAGCCTAGTTTTGTTAGTTTTAGCTTTAACAAAAAAAAATCGAAGAATAAAAAAAGGACAAAATTGATAAATAAGAACAAATGAGTTGAGGAAACACTATGATATCATTTTTAAGAATATTGTATTTTTTGAGACCTTTGAGTACATCATTGATGCAGTTTTATCTAAAACAATGTATTTGTGTGTATTTATATATGTATGTCTTTGTATTGTGTGTGTTATATATATCTCTGTGCGTGCGTGTGTGCGTGCGTGTGTGTGTGTGTGGGATGCAAATGTGCATCTACTAATGCATATATTTATATAATTCTTGTTCTAAGAAGGAAAATTAATCATTGTTTATATTTTGCATTGCTTTGTAATATGTCATTTTATTATTTGATGGCATGTTAATGGACAAATTTTTTAATATCTATCTGGTTTAATATCTAAGATAGCCAAGCTTATATCTATTTGACTTACTTCGAATTTCTTCATAACCCAGTATCAGAGGGCTTCCAACATTTGACTTTGAATTTCTTCAGAATGTTCTTGGTTGAACAGGAATGTTTTGGTCTTGTTTTCAGAATTCAATAAAAATTAAACCATGCTAGTTATCTTTCTAACATCATGTTCCTCTACAGGTGCCGTAAGGTTGGTTCTTGTGCATGATGATAGAAATTTAACCAACATTGAGCCATATATAGCTGATATTTTTGAGAATCTGGGTGCAAAAGAATAAAAACTATAAATTCTCTCTTTAGGCAAATATTTGTATTGCTGACATAATTCATGGTTCCTTGCACTACCTGTAGAAAGCTGTTGGCTACTTGGATTATCTTACACAAGTAGCTTTAGTTGTTCCTTCTATTTTCATTCTTCATCTTCTTTCTATCTGAGCAGAAAAGTCTCTGTCATGAAAGATTGAGAAAAGGAGCAGAGAAGGGGGAGGTGAAAAGTGAGGGAGACTAGAAGGAAGAGAAGAACAAGAGAGGAGAGATGGAAAAAAATCTATTCTAATTAAGATGGTCGCAAGTGTTGAAACCTATTCTATGGTCGCAAGTGTTGAAACCTATTCTATGGCTTAAAGTAGGTATTATCAGCTTCATGCCTACTAGAGTATTGATTATATAAGTGTCTAAATCTTGCTCAGAGCAAGCAGTCCCTGATGGAGGAGGAAAAATGGTGGGGGGCGGGGGCGCAAGTAATATCTGCAGTGTGCTTATGCTGCACTATCTTAATTTTGGAAGCTTGTGTCTACTTAAATTTTAGATTGAATTTTGCTCTTCATCATGGTAATGCTATCACTTCAAATTTCAAGCTATGCATCTGTTGCAACTGATTTTTCCCAGTTATACACCAAAATGTGAATGTGACTAATTACCAAGTACTTTACTAACACAAACAACATGCATTAACAAAGAAGAGCATATGTTTTTATGTGTAACATATCAAAGATTGTAGGGAAGTTTTGCAACCCTTGGGGTTTCACCTTTGTAGTATGATATGACAAACCTTTGTAGTATGATATGACAAACATACCTATTCAACTCGCATAAGCTCTTGTTTTGATTAATTTCATTTTTCAGAAACTTAGTTCTTGACAATCTTCTAAACAAATGTACTACTGATTTGGAGCAGGTATTACAAGCACACCATGATGAAGTGTGGTTTTTGCAGTTCTCGAATAATGGGAAATATTTAGCATCATCATCGAGTGATAGATCTGCAATTATATGGGAGGTAACTTTAATTTTGGATTCTGGTTAGAGATTGCTTAGTCTTCCCCTTTTCATGAGCTTGTTGGTAACTTGATCTCCCCATCAATCTGGTTTAGCAAGCGGTTAGAATTGGAGTCTACTTTTGTTGCCTTCTCCAAATTCTTAGTGGTGAATACACCACATAATTTTCTACTTATTTATTAGCAACATAAAGTGGTGAATGATATAAATTTTTCAACTGTGTTTTTTTTTTTCCTTTTGGGTGATATATGCTCGTTTCAGAGATAGATTCAATAGATATTTTGCAATCAATTTATGAAAGCTTTTCAGGAGAAGAAATTAGAGGACTCACTTTGATTCCATCATCTCTATCAAGTGGTCTCATTCAGTAGGTTTCTTCTAGATGTAGTATAGCAAACAGTGTTGTTACTGATGCTCTCACGAAAGTCTACCATTGTTCAACACTATAAGCTGTTGCTATCCTAAGATATAAATGTGTCTGCATAAGGACTTTGCCACTTGTCTTTTCTAAAAGTCCCTCCATTTCATTTTGTATTGTAGAGTTTAAATTTTTACCTGACTTTTCTTCCATATATGGAAGTACTTCATCTACCTTTGTTTAAAAAAATCATAAGTCTGTCTACCATCTTTATTGCCATATTTTTCTGAGTACTCTCAATCATCAATAAGTGTATGTATAATTTCCAAATGAGTGAGTTGTTCGTGAGGCAGCCCTGTGGTCAGCCAAAAAAGTGGAAAAAGTCTGGCTCATTAGATTAACAAATGAGCCGAGCTAGAGCTATGCTTAGCTTGCTTTAGCTTAGCTAGATTAAGCTCGAAATATGAAATATAAGGAATTTATAAATATTGTGCATTATTTAATTTATATAATTTTATATTCATTTATTATAAAATAAATGCATATAAAATTGACTGAATTCGACTATAAGGTTAATATACAACCAGGGAATTAGTTCAAAGTATACAAATAAAGTCCTTGGGTGATCTCAAGCTCTCACCAGTTTTCTTCAACAGGCAGTTTGTGAACAGCTCTAGTTGCTCTCAAATTAAACCTGATGGCTCAAACTCAGCATGACTAGAGAATGAGCTGAGCTTGAGCTAGGCCTGGCTTACTAAGCTCAGCTCATTTACGCTCCTGCATGTCTTTCCACATGTTTCAGCAAGAATTTTGAAAGTAGCCTTTGACTTGGATTTATAATTTTAGAAATTTTAAGTTTGAACTTGCCAATGCTTAGTTATGTTCTAGGTTGTTTGCTATCTATTCATCGCATACACCCCATTAGATGTTGTTGATGTCTGTTGTATATGCATAGATATACATTCTCATAGTTGTGAGATTATATTATGTGAAAGATGGCATGCCTGATATTTGGACCATCATTCACATTGGAGCATCCACTCCTATGTTCTTGGACAATATGACAAATGCATGATCAAATGTGCATCCCTTGTTTTTAGAGCATCATCAAGATTAGATTGGTGGGAGCATAGTATTCTGTACCAGTCTGAACTGGCTGGTACACCCCGTACCGTACCATATCGGTAGAGAACCAGTTCGGTTCAGGCCGATTTTTTGGAATACGTCCCAAACCTCGCCGTACTGGTCACTTCGGTACGGTCAAGGCCGAATCGCTTGAAATCGGATGGTTTGGATCGGTTCGGTACGGTTCCGGGCCGGTTCGGTTCGGCCAATTTCTCTTTTTTTTTTTAATTGCTGCTAGATAGGATTTTTTTGATTTTTTTATCATCGATACGGCACCATATGGTATGGTACGGTACCGTACCAATCAGAAATCGGTACGGGTCTTGGTACCGATTTCTACAAACTTAGGTGGGAGCATATAGACATACTCCTTTTTCTTTGGAAAACTACAAATAAAGGTTGAACGATGTATAATCTTAATCATAATCATCAAGCCTTGTCCAAGCTATTTGAGGTTTGCTCTATGAATCCTCATCATCCCTATTTATGGGTTACCTCCAATTTTATATCAGCCTTCTCTGTATCCTTTTTGACCACTTCCATCCATGTTATGTAAGCCTTTATCTCCTTGTCTTACATACTTCAACAAAGTTAAAGGATCCCCTTCTTATTAGACCATCCTTGAATTTTTGTTGCACATGGCCATACCATATTTATCAGTTCATCAGTTATCCTTCATTTGTACAACTCTTGGAGCTCCTCATACATCCTTTTTCCCACTAAGCTTCCTATTTTTAGTACGTCCATCCAAGATTTTAAATCCCATGGACGGGTTGACTTGGTTTTTCATGGAATGGGATGCGCCGCTGTCCGACTCCATCCCAACACTTGAGATAGGGGTGTTCCAAAACATCACGATCGGAACGCTAGCAGGACAGCCATGTCCCGACACATGGGATGGTACCCTGTCTCGATGTCCCACGGGACATCCCACTGGGACTTAAATCCTTGCGTCCATCTTATAATTTTGTTTCTGCTACATTCAGTTTGTTTTCTGGGATCCACTTTATTGTCCAACATTCTAAGTCATACAAATTACAGACCTTATTGTTGCACTATAAATTTTCCTTAAGTCATGAATATACAAAGGAAGATCAATTCATTTTTACTTAAATAAACTCTTAATAAGCTGATTGACCATATTTGCATGTTATCTCTTGGTAAGAGTAGTAAAAAAATTTAGAAGTTCCATTTTGGGGAGCTATAGCTTGTGCTTACTTTCATTCTTTAAATTTGAAGACTTGACCACCTTTATAGCTCCTTTGTGGGTGAGATGCACCTCTCTTCATTATAATTCTTTTTTTTTTTAATGTCTTTTGATTGGATATGATGCACTTTGCATTTCTTTTAATCTTTTTACTACTATCCAACAAAGAGAAGATCAATCTTCAGCAGTATTTGGTAAATTGCCCTTTTGAATTTGTTGGATGATCAAACTATTTCCTTGGATAACTCACTGGATCCAAATGATTTTGCTTTTCAAATTTTTATGAAAATGAAGTACCTTTACCCTGTGTAAGCTTGATAAAGAGAAGGCTTTTCATTTTACCTTTTTCAAGCTAAACTACTGACTATTTCCCAATGGAACTAGATATTCCAGCTACTTCGAGCTCTCGCTACAGCAATATGACCATGGAATGCCGTACCGCCCCATACCGCTCCGTACCGCCCGTATCGTACCGTACCGGTCTCGTATTGGTACGCCAAACCGAAGTGTACCGATATTACCGTACCGTACCGAACCGCGTACCGACATTAAATAGAATTTCACCGGTACGGGTCCGGTACCGGTACGGCGAATCTTGAGTATGACCCTTGATTATTTTGAAATGTTACAAAGGCTTTAAGTTCTCATTAATTGCTGCATCTTGGAGAAGTATAATCAAATAGCCTGAACTTTCCGTTGTGTGGCTTAAGTTTCACATTGCAGTTTGCTTGAGTCACCATGTTAAATAATACATGAAATTGGACCAAGGTTTGACTAAGTTTTGGTTTCTGTTTTGATACCTTGGATGGAGTTCGGTTTTGGCAATTTCTGCGATTTCAGCAGTTCTGGTTCAAGCATTGGAGTTTCAACTAAAACAGCTATGTAAAATCTGAAAAATAGTTAAAAAAAAATCAAGGTATCATTGATTGTACTTTAAGTAATCTAGAGTCATAATTTATAGAATTTGAGTAATTTTCATCTGACATTAAATTATGTTGAATCTGCATTAAATATATTGCATGAATATGGCAATCTTTTAAGTGAAATACCAAATATCAATCAATCAAGCATAAACGAACAAGACAAGCATACAAGAGTATAAAATAAATCAAATTTACCTATTCAATACTACATATTATTGCAAGATGAGTTAATAGTGGCAATCATCACTGTCACAGTGTCGTTGGAGTATTGGTTGAGATGAGGATAAAAATTAGATGGTTCCCCACCAATCCAAGAAGTTATGAAATGTTGTTTATTGTACATAAAAGTATTATTTGAAATATATTCTATTTAGTTGTTTAGATTGTAAAATATTACGATAAGGGTTATTAGAAGTCTTGGCCATCAAGTATTATTTTATTATATGTCCTTTTAGCTCATGAAACAAGAAAATCCATTGAAAATTTGTATTACATAGTACATAGCTAATGTACTTAAATAAACAAAGAAATAACAAACATATGATAGAAAACGTCAAAAGAAGCAATTTAAAAAAACATCTATGGCTACTTTTGGCCTACTTGTTGTCGAATTGACCAGTTTCAGCTAAACTAACTGTAACCGCTGAAACAGACTGAAATTCGAACTGGGTGTTAGTTTCTATTTGGTCTCGGTGGAAACTGATCAGTTTTGTCTGAAACTTAAAATCATGAATTCGACCATCCCAAGATGGATCTTGCCCTTTTTTTGTTATTTTGATGCGACCTCCTGTAGCTAGATCTGTTAAACTTTTAAGATACTGATTTGCAATTAGATTTTGGAGGAAAGACACTCTCAGATTTGAAATGTTTGTAACTTTAAGTCAACTGAATTTCTGGCACTAGATCATTTCCAACATTGCTTGATGGTGGATCCTGAACCTAATATTATGTTAGGTCAACAAAGATGAGACAGCATTTGGAAAATAGAGAAGTACGTATTTCTTGCAACATGAACAAAATATCACTTCGAAACCCAATCACCTCTCAAATTTCCCCTTCTACTTTCCTTATTGAGGTGGACTAGCACAAAAACAACCTTGAACAAAAAGAAGAAATAATCTTTTGATTATATGCTGAAAAGTATAAAAGTAAAAATGTTTTTGTCTTCTCATTAGCTGTCTCTCCACATTTTCATCTGTTTTTTTTGGATAAATTGAAGATTTCTTTCTGATGAGTGGAAGATGGACTGACACAAAAGATCCTTGAATGAAAAGAAGAGAATAATATTTGATTATATACTGAAAAGTAGCAAAGAAGAAAACCAGTCTTCTGTCTTCTCAATTGCTGTCTCTCCACATTTTTCTTCTATTTTTTGGATAACTTGAAGATTTATGTTCCAATGAGGGGAACCCTTGCTTTTTCCCTTTTTTGGTAAGGAGTGGAACTCTTGTTTAAGGGATTGATCAGTCCCTAGGTCTAGATTGTTAAGTGGGTGATCTCCACAACCAAAAACTGTCTGGTTATTATTTTTACACACCATGTTCAGATTATGGACCAAGAACTCTCTATGTTCCATATGTTGTAATTTATTTCATCTTCTGACTAACACATATTTACTTCCTAAACTAGGATTTGTTACATTGAACTCCTAAACCTTCTTAAGGATTCCATGATAGGAACCATCTTTACCCATTTACTTTCATTTCTCCATTCTCACCTTTTTGCTTCATGTTCCCTCTAAGCAAGCACAGACGTGAATAGTGCTTTGAGATATATCTTGTAGCATACAATACATCATGTACCTATGAATACCAGCAAACTTGGACTTGCTTTTAACTTTTTAGAGAACTAACAGTTGAAATATTTAGAGGTATTTGCCATATGTCGGTTCGCTGTGCCAAAATTGAACCCTGTGCCGGTTGGCCTGCAGTATGGTTCAGTATGCCCCATACTATTCTGTACCGAGCTCAAACTGTCACGATAAAGTAAATGGGGAGAATGGAGGATTGGAGAGAGATATAGAGAGAGAAAGAGAGAGGGAGAGAGAGGAATGGAAGGGGGAGTGACGAGGATGTCGGCAGTGGCTCCTGGAGGGCCACGGAGGCTCCCGAAGGGCAGGATCTTCCTCCCGGCTCTCCATCGGGTCAAAATAGGGTAACCCCTTGTTTTGATCATGATAAATTTTATTATTTATTTTTTTTGTTATCGCGATCTATGGTGAAGTCGACAAATCGAAATAAAGGCGGTCACTCTTGTTTCAACCCGATGGAGGTGGGGAGGAAGATGCTGCCTGTCGGAGGCCTCCACACCGCTCATCCCTGTCTACGTCCCTCCATTCCTCTCTCTCTGGGTCTCTCTATTTTTCTCTGTATGGAGAAGGGTAGAGCTCCGGAGGCCTGGCGGGTCTCTCCGGCCTTCCTCTCCTTCCCTTCTGCCTCTCTCTCTTTCCTTCTTTCTTCTTTCTCCTCACTGGTATACCATTTTTTACACCGGAACTGTGTTGGTTCAGCCGATTATGATTTACATTACATATGCACGTATAATCAATTTTTATTAATGGTAGGTACTCTCCATGATGTTGCATAGGCGTTCTTAGTGGATCCAAATAGGACTTCAAAAGTGCTAGTCTTTTGTTTCTGAAAAGAATCTTGGTTTGGTTCTTGTTGCCTTTGCATTGGGATGTGTGACCAAGCACATCTATCCCTTAGAATGACAGCTGAACCCACTAAATTTTTTGATTGATGTAGTTCCTTTTTATTAGGTCCATGAAGATGGGGAACTGTCATTGAAGCACATGCTAACTGGTCATCAGAAACCTGTTCTGATGGTCGTGTGGAGCCCTGATGACCACCAGCTACTCACATGTGGGATGGAAGAAGCTGTGAGGCGTTGGGATGTTCATACTGGAGATTGCCTCCATGTCTACGAAAAGAGTGGTCTTGGCCTGATTTCTTGTGGCTGGTTCCCAGATGGAAGACAAATTTTTTCTGGTGGGACAGATAACAGCACTTGCTTGTGGGATTTGGATGGGAAAGAACTGGAGTCTTGGAAAGGGCAGCGAACAACTAGGAGCTCAGAGATGGCATTCACAAAAGATGGCAGGTGGGTAATCAGCATATGCAGGGAAACTGCAATTCTGTTGCTTGATAGGGAAGCAAAGCTAGAGAAGCTGATTGAAGAGGACCAGACGGTTACTTCGTTTTCACTATCTGGAGATGACAACTTTTTGCTCATAAATCTAGTGAACCAGGAGATTCACTTGTGGAGCATCAAGGATGATCCAGTACTTGTCACCAGATACAGAGGTCACAAGCGCAGCCGATTTCTAATAAGGTCTTGTTTGGGGGTTATGAGCAGACTTTCATTGCTAGTGGAAGTGAAGATTCACAGGTATGAATCATTGGTCCTCCATGTTCGCCTTATGCATGTTCAATAGGACAATATACTGAGAAAACTGAACAAGATAACTTGTGCTTTTGGTTTACCGTATGTTGCTAATGTATTTCTATCCAACTGGAGATATGGGATGCAGGTTGTGTTTCTTGGAAAGTCTCAGTTGATAATATGATCCTTTACCTCTGTGCATGGATATATTTTGATAAGGCATATGCACATATCAGGTGTAATTAATTCTTTCAGAGTTCTGGATTTTGAAAAGGCAATAAAGTAGAAAGAATTTTTAGCATACATATAAGAAGGATGGAAAATTATGTTAATATGCAAAATCGTTCATTTTTAAGTTCATTTATTAGCTCTCAACACTGCTTAAATATCTGAGAAATGTCTCTATTTAAGCTGTATCTTTTGATTGATATGGATGTTCAATTGGTGAACTTATAAAATGAATAATAGCTTTACTCATTGTAATTCACCGATGCACAATGTAGTCTGCTGTAGAAATAAGTTTTTCTTTCTGATCCTTTCGGTTGGAGCCCTTTAATTTGGGAAACCATGAACTGCAATTTATCTGCATGACTGCTTAGTGATCATTAATAGTTGACAGCAATAGAAAGTTATTGAAGGATGATATTGTGATTATCTACTAGTAGATATGGAGTAAGATAAATTCTTCGTCTCAATTATGTCTATAAAACTTGTCATGAATGATAGATATTTGTTTTCATAACATTAACTTTGGGCAAGTTGAAAGTTTTGTTGCCTCATTTTTTGTCCTGCTTCGGTGGCTGGGATAAACTTGAAAAAAAGTTTACCTGTTTTACTTATCTTTACCACAGTAAGTCAAATCAATAATTTCCTCCTTTATCTTTCTTTCACTAAGCTTATTGATCATATTGTAATCTATAATTGCTCTTTGAATGGCATACTTTGTTGTATAACCATTCTTGGATATTTAGTTGTGGAGGATTGATGATCAAAGAAATCCAACAGCTCTGAATTCATGGTTTGACAATCTATCTGGTTCTATTCTGATTGCAAACAATATTTTTCCTAGCTTACAAAAGGAGGCTATATCATTGCTCAGAAAAAAGAAAAAGAATTGTTTGGAAATTTTGGCCTGTATTGCACATGTGAATTTATAACCTGTCCAAGAGTAGACGATTTCAATGTCCTTACTGATGATGGGATGATTGTTATTATTAGGTGTATATATGGTATCGGGAAACTGGAGATCTCATCCGGGCACTACCAGGACACTCTGGTGCTGTCAACTGTGTCAGCTGGAACCCGACAAACCTTCATATGCTCGCATCAGCCAGTGATGACCATACAATCCGCATCTGGGGACTAAACAGGGCTAACTTGAAACGCAAAGAAGCTTACAGCAATGGAGTCGCCCACCAATGCAATGGAAATTGTCAATGATATGAGAACATTGAAGTGGTCAGGTTCTTAAATTCCTTAATTAGTCCATTGACCGTATAAATTCCTAGTTCTCTATTTTGTGGGCACTCATAACAAAGAATCCTGTAAACGCGAACAGCTGCTACCAGCTCATAAACCATCTAATATGATTATTTAGTTCTTCCATTCATTTCTTATTTGAAGCAGAATAGAAATTTAGTTATTTTATTGGTCGTCGTGTCTCTTAGGTGAATTTTGCTTTCTGCATCAAGCTTAATAATGACTTTCAATTGAATTGCTGCGGTATGCTCATCTACTTATTATGTGGAAGAGGTTAGACTTGGCTGAATATCAGAGTTCATTAACTTTGTTGCTTGCTACTTGTAGAAAGAGTTACCAGTCAAATGATGCAAGTGATTTGTGGTATGGTTCATTGGACAGATTGTTTAGTCATATACCATCCTAAATTACTAAATTACCATTGAACACCAGAATTGAGAGCAGCAGCTTACAAAGCTTTTATATTTCTTATATGCAAACGAGAGGTTTGGAGGAGATGCGGTTTGATCTATTCAAGCATCTGTTACGTGGTTGGCACCAATTTTGCTACTTGCATTGACTTGACGATCAACTTTGCCGATGCCTAGAATTATTGGGGAAAGGAAAACTCACAAAAATGATATTCTAGCCGTCATCATCTCATCATTCAAGTATCAACTGGTTTCACCAAAGAAAAGAAGGAAAAAATTTAAGGGTTTGCATAAGCAAAGCATCAATAGAAGGGGTATTTTATCTAATTATTTTTAACGTTATTTAATATTTATAGTTTTATTTTTTTTTGTTAAAATTTTGAATAATAAAATATTTCGATATTTTAAAAAAAATTATAACATCCTGGACATATTATGACATCTTGCATCATATTATGACATTCTATTAAAAAAATTATAACTTTTTGCATGTAGAATGTCATAACATGGATATAAGATGTCATAATTTTTTTCAAAAAGTGAAAATATTTTATTATTTAAAATTTCAAACAAAAAAAAAGTAAAATTATAGATATTAAATGCGCGATGAAAGGTGGTAGCTACGTTGATCAATTGGATAAAATGGTGCACTCCACATTGAATTTTTATATTGTATGTGGTGCACAAAAAATTTCTTTATATCATTAATCCAATTTTTTACGTCGTACGTGGTGCACAAAAAATTTCTTTATATCATTAATCCAGCTTGACTCCCAAGTCTTCCCTTCCGGTCTGCGGTATCTTTATAACAAGTGCATCAAACTTTCCCAACGCCAACTTTCATCTACTAGCTCCAATTAGGCTTCTTCAATCTGCTAATGATGCCCAGTCCTGAAAAGATGAGGTAGGCAATTTCCGTCTTCTCTTGATTTGCCTGAGGATGCCTCAATTTAACAAAGAGATAGGTGCTGTGAAAATGGACAAAGGCAACAAAAAATCCTGATTGACGTGACAGCATGTGGATGGCTTGGCGTGCTGGAATCAACATGCGACCACACAGTTAAGTCAGCGTCGTCCATCAACACTGACAATCTACGCGGTTTCCTGCCAGCATTGCCCACACAAATCCTCTAAAGAATCCATCATTCAGAGTCTTGTTGGGGAACTTTCATTTATTCTTTTCTTTAATCTGCGGAAAGTTATTAGTTCCACTTAAAGTGGTTACAAGGGCAAATGCATGGACCCGCTGAGTGATCGTGAAAGATTCTCAACAATATTGGGAAGAGGTCGATGCCCTTGGCAGAAAGTTCACTGCAACTTCCTCCCCTTAGGTGTGTTGCTGGTGCTTAGAATCTATAGTTTCAGAAAGTGATCAAACAATCATAAGAACAGAAGCACGTAGAAGAGGAGCACTGTGAAACATCGCTATCTTGTTGGTGTGGACGAAGGAGCAATGGCAGAGGTGGTCGCTTCCAGTCTGCTGAGGTTGGTGTTTGACAAGCTGGGCAACAAAATCCTGAAGGAGTTAGGGATGTCGAGGGGTGTCGACAAGGAATTGAAAAAGCTGGAGAGTACTCTATCGACGATCCATGATGTGCTTGAGGATGCCGAGTCAAGGCAGGTGACGGAGAAGGCTCTCAGAGGATGGCTGAGAAAGCTCAAAGATGTGGCTTACGATGTTGATGATGTGTTGGATGAGGTTGCAGCCAAAGCTATGAAACGAAGATCGGAGAACAAAGCCACATAACTGAAAAGGTGCGTCAATTGTCTTCAATCCCAGACTCATTTGTGTTTCCATCTAAGATAGCTCATAAGATAAAGAAGATTAGGGAGAGATTAGAAGAGATTGCAGGGGAGAGGACCAAGTTTCATTTACAAGAGCGAGTTGCTGAAAACATTAGGGCCGAGACTACAGTGAGAGAAGAGACTGGTTCTTTGATTGATGAATCCGAAGTTTATGGCAGACAGGAAGATAAAGAAAAGATAATAGATTTCCTAATTAACATGTCTGATGAAAGGGATCTTGGCGTGACAGCTATTGTTGGGTTGGGAGGGCTCGGTAAGACGACAGTTGCTCAATTAGTCTATAATGATCCGAGGGTGTGCGAGCATTTTGGAAAAATGATATGGGTTTATGTGTCTGATGATTTTGATATTAAAAGGCTTACTAGATCAATCATAGAAACTATGAGTGGGAGTGAATGTAGTCTCACAGGAATGGATTTAATGCAGCATAAGCTTAGAGAGTTGATTGGGGATAAGAGATTTTACTTGTGCTGGACGACGTTTGGAACGAGAATTATGAAAAATGGGATAGGCTGAGAACTGTGTTGATTGGTAGTGCTAGGGGAAGTAAAGTCATAGTGACTACACGTAGTGCACGAGTGGCTTCTATCATGGGAACAGTCGCGCCACACTTTTTATCGGATCTATCAGAGGAGGATTGCTGGTTGTTATTTGAAAAAAGGGCATTTGGATTGGGGGTTGTGAGAAGACCCATATTTGGTAGCTATTGGGAAGGAGATTGTGAAAAATGTGGAGGTGTTCCATTAGCAGCAAAGGCTTTAGGAAGTTTGATGCGTTTCAGGAGAGGAGAGAGTCAGTGGTTGGCCATCAAGGAGAGTGAAATTTGGAACTTGCCGGATGATGAGAATGAAATCTTACCGCTTTGATGCTGAGCTATAATCATCTGCCATCTCATCTGAAACAATGCTTTGCATATTGTTCCATATTTCCTAAAGGTGAAGAAATAAGAAGCGAACAATTGGTCCAGCTATGGATTGCAGAAGGCTTTGTGCAATCATCTAATGGAGGAACATACTTGGAAGATGTGGGTTTGCTGTATGTTGATGAGTTGTTATCAAGATCGCTATTCCAGAGAGGTCAGGAAGATTTAGATGGTGTGGTGAGGCAGGTTAAGATGCATGACCTGGTTCACGATCTTGCTCGATCTATTGCGGGTGATGAATGCTCGATTGCAGATGCTGGTGATGAGACAGTAACTTCCCAAAATTGTCGGTATGCATCACTCATCTGTAGAGGTCCAATAACGACAATATTGGAACCTCTCAAAGATGCACCAAGGCTGCGGACTTTGTATTTTATTGCATCCAGAGGCAGGACGGAGGAAGAGGATAAGGGGGATGATGTTCTTCAAGCTATATTCTCCAAAATGAAGTTGCTACGTGCATTACATCTAAGCAAATGTCCCATGAAAGCCTTACCAGTTT
This sequence comes from Elaeis oleifera, assembly GCA_000441515.1. Taxonomy (NCBI): domain Eukaryota; kingdom Viridiplantae; phylum Streptophyta; class Magnoliopsida; order Arecales; family Arecaceae; genus Elaeis; species Elaeis oleifera. Next base: position 22,795 of record KE505528.1, read on the forward strand.
CAGTAGCTAAGCTTAAACATCTGAGATACCTCAGCCTCTCATACTCTGACATCGAAACATTACCACCGTGTATCGGTGCTCTTCAGAATCTGCAGATATTAGACCTGTCATGTTGTCGGCAACTGCGAGCAATGCCTGAAACTATTGGTGACCTCCAGAATCTGTTATGTTTGAATCTCAATGATTGCAAAAACTTTTTTCCTACCAACTCCATTGGTTATGCTAGGAATTTGCAAAACTTGGACCTCTCATTTTCCCAGATCCAAACATTGCCTGAATCCCTGAGCTTCCTTTCAAATCTGCAGTCACTGAGCCTCAGATATTGTTACTTCCTGAATAGGCTTCCAGAGAACATGAAGAATGTGAGAAGCCTCAAACATCTAGACATATATCAATGTTGTGAACTGGCTTGCATGCCTCCAGGGATGGGACAGTTGACTCACCTGAGGACATTGCCCATGTTTGTGCTTGGTGGGAAGAACAGTTGCAGACTTAGTGAGCTTGGTCGCCTGAACCTTCTAGGTGAATTGGATATTAGAGGACTTGAGAATGTGGGTGAAGCTACAGAGGCGAGGAAAGCCAACTTGAAGGAGAAACAGGGCCTTCAGTCACTAAAATTATCATGGGATTTGAATGCTTACGTGCAGCCAGGGCAACCATGTGAGGAGATTGAGAACGAGGGGACAAGTATGAAGGAATTGGTAGCACAAGACTGGGATGCTGATGCTGACTTGGTAGAGGAGGTGCTCGGGAATCTCCAGCCACACAAAAATTTGAAGGTATTGAAGATAACAGAATATGCAGGCAAGACACTTCCATGGTGGCTAAAGGAGTCCTCACTTCCATATTTGGCTGAGCTGTCTCTGACATCTTGTGTAAGATGTGTGCATCTTTCTGGACTGGAGCAGCTACACAGCCTTAGGGTCCTCAAATTGATCAAGCTTCCTGCTGTGAAGTGCCTTCCAGCAGTCGGGCAGTTACCATATCTTGAGGTCCTTGTAATGGAGGTTCTTGCCGTAAGGTGTTTAGGCTCAGAGTTCTATGGTGGCGAAGGAGCATTCCCTGCATTGGAGGAGTTCAAACTATCGTGCATGTTGGACTTGGAGGATTGGCCCACAGTAGGTGGTGGAGAATTCCTTCCCCATCTCTCTAAGCTGTGCATAGTCGAATGCCCAAGCTGAGAGCACTGCCATCGGCTTTTCCATCTGTTAGAGAACTGAACATGAATGTAGATGATGAGCTGCTTTTATCTTCCTTTGAGAGTGGTGCATTTCCAAATCTCAAGATTTTGAACATTGGAAACTGCGATTTCGACAATGACAACGATGACAACAAGGATGATGATCACGACAATGGCGACAACATCTACCCATCATTCATTCCGAAAGTGCTCGCTGTCCGAATGAGCTCCCTTGAACGTTGGTTGTGCGGGCAAAGCCCAAGCCTATAGCTCCTGGTTCCTCTGCAATGTGTATCTGGGCCAAGGGGATGGTATTTGCCGGGGAGACATTAATGTTGCCCCTTTTATGAATTTTACCGAAGCACTGGGCTGTCGGCACAGCTCCTCCGGACTGTTGCATTTCATGGTCATCTAACTGCTTGCCGTCTTATATATCTGTGGATTGACAACTTGGTGAGTTCATTGATATGGTATGGTTCCTGCTAAGAGTTCTTGTGGGTCAATTTTAAGCTTATATGGCCCTGTTTTATGTTTTCATGAGAGCAAGCGTCTTGTTGTTTGTGGAGTTTTTGAATAAAGCCAGTAAACTAGTGTAACATGCGAGTTTCGAACAAAGCCACGGAGACAAACCGCAGGCCATAGAATCATGTAATTCATTTTAATTGCTCCCTTCTATTTAGACATAGGCAGCGAGCCGAGCTGTCTATTACATGGTCTGGCTAGCACGAATCGAGCTGTGTCTGGCACGGCCCGACTGCTACAGTAATGGACCGTGCCAGGCACGGCCCTTTAAAAGAGGCTCGACTAGGCTGAGGATTTGCAGCTCGCAGCTCAGGCGCAGCACGGCCCATAAGGGCTTGAGCTGGCATGACCTGTGCCAAGCTCGGCCCGACCCATAGGTCAGGCATGACCTGGAATGGTCTAGGCCCGGTCCAGACACAGCACGACGAGCATGCTGGTCCGGCCCTTTTTTTTGAATTTAAAAATATGATTTTCTTTATAAATTTAAAATGATTAAGGAGCAAAATTAAATATAGATGTTGGATTTTTTTTTGTAAAACAAAAAATCATCTTATCATGGTGGGGGTTTTGGCATGGATCCCTACCGATTTATTAATAATAATCAAAATACTATAAGAGAGGAAGGGGGGCTAGGCTTGACCTGCAGAATATAATGAGGGAGAGAGAAAAAATAGAGGTGACTCATCTCAATAATTAAGAAATAAAACTAAAAAGTTACAAATATAAAAAATTAATAATTGAAAATCTTATTGATCGTCATTCATCGGTAGTATTTGTGTCATCGTCATCATCAGTTGTTGTATCATATTTACTTTTTTTTGAAGTCTCATCTCGATATCCAACCAATGTTTGAAGTAGAATAGCATCTCAATTATTTCAGTAGTCATCCTACTCTTTTCATCGAGAATATGTCGACCTGCACTAAAAACAGATTTCGATACTATTGTGGATATCGGCACAGCTAAGATATGATGTGCCATGACAGACATTATAGGATATTGATTTTTAATAATTTTTTATCAGACTAATACATCAAGACTCTCTATTTGATTTTATCTTATGCAGAATGAAGATTATTTATAAATAAAATTCAAATTCACTATTTAAATATGAAGATATAGATGAACTTGAGGAAGTATGTGTATGCCTCCTATGTGTATGCCTACTTTCGATACGAGAAGTACTAGAAGAAGAGATGGAGGTTTGTGAACAAGAAGTACTAGATTCATGAACCTTTCATCATATAAAGTATAAATATCATAAAGAAGTTAGTTATCTCAGCTTTAGCAGGTTCAAGATCTTGATTTATATTTTCACAATATGCATCAAGTAAATTAACACACCACTTAATTTAACACGTGGATTAAATACAGTAGTTAAGTTATGCATATGATATATCCTGTCCTAATACTCATTCTATTTAGATTCTATTTCATTAATAATAGGCTCTAAAACATCATCATATTTATGTTGTACAAATTTTTGGCTAATAAACTGTGCTTGTTGTAAAAATGAACAAGAGATTGGATAATAAACACCAAAAGAATATTAGTGGTATTATAAAACTAACAAAAAATTCTTTCTAAATTTACCTTATTTCAATCATTTTCAGTCAATATAAAATCTAATCTACGATCATTAATATATGCACTTAATAAATTATTAAATGGATATGCATTATGTATCATGGTATATCTTGAGTTCCAATGAGTAGCTACATCAAGTTTAAATTTTTAAATATCTACTATAATCTATACATATTTGCTTAAATTTTAAAATCTTGCTCTTGAAGCATGAATAAAAAAATTATATTTTAATTTTATAATAATATTTTGAACCATATCCATGTCAGATTAAACAGAGAGATTTAAAATATGACATGCACATATAATATGCAACAAATTTTTATTTAGATAGGATGCAATGAGTCCTTCAATAATCTGATAGTAGAATTATTATTAGATACATTATCAAAAGTAATAGATATAATTTATTATTAATACTATATGAATATATAGTTTGGTAAATAATATTAAAATTATTATCTAAAATATAAAAATCAAAGCATAAAAATAAGAATACATTTATTAATAGTCAATCATTATCAATATAATGAGTAGTAATAGTAATAAAATAATAACTATCAACAGATGCTATCCAAATATCAGAAGTTAATGATACTTTTGAATTTAAGACAGAGACAGTTCTAATTAAATTTTATTCATTGCTAAAAATTAGTCATAACTACTTTTCTAAATATATGTCTACTAGTTCTTTTGTAAGCAAGTTGTAGAACTAGTTGAACATACTTTTCAAAATTAAAAGACTCATAAGTTAAAAGATAATTCATCCTTAATAATCCATTTTATCAATATTTTTTAATTTTTTTATGATTATATATAAAATTATCTATAAGATTACCTCTTTGTGTATTGAGAGTGCTTTGAAGACAAGCATCACTCATCATATGGCTCTCTTGATGTCTCTTCAAATGATCAGTTCTCTCATTACTAACATAACTATATAATTTGATATATTTTTTACATTTTACTTTTAAAACTTCATCAACCATAATTTTTCAAAATCATTTCATGCGGTATTAATGCTCTTATGCAAAGAAGAGGCAGAGCCTTGACCTTTGGTATTGGTTTTAAAGGGAGCAGGAACAGTAATTTCTTCTTCCTCAAAAATCAGAGGAATGTCAAAATGACTCTCATCAAAAGATGCTATATCTAAATATAAGTTATGCAAATAGTAAAATTAATCAAAATATCAAATAAAAAAATTGGGTAGAAATAGGCATGAGATTTGTAAGCTTCCCCTTGTGCTTATCAGGATCTCAACAAGGACCTCTAAGACTCCAATAGATAGATTAATCCTCCTCTTGTGTAGCACTTGAATACTTATTAATTGCTAATTGTTAATTAATAGCTAAATATTGAACACTTGCTAAATATTGCTAGAAGAAAAGGACTAGTAGTAGAGAGGGAGAAGAGAATTAATTTGGTTTAGTAAAAATAGAAGAGAAAGGGGATATTTATAGGAATCTTAATATTTTATTTTTCAAATTACCCCTATAATTAGTTGTTTTATGGCTGTTAGGAGGGTTGAAATAGTAAAAAAAAAACTAGCTGTTATCCAATCCAAAAATAAAAAAAACTAAATTAGCTGTTATGGGCTGTGCCTGGCCCATAACAGCCTTAAACAAGCCGTGCCTGGCATGGCCTGTAACAGCACTAAAAGGGCCGTCTGCCTATAATGGGCTTAAACGGGCTGTGCCTAACACAGTCCGTTTGGGTCATTTTTTAAAAAGAAGAAAAGAAAAGAAAAAAAAAGGGCCGCCCATTAGGCCCACGGGCCTGATGAGTCATGTGCCATGCCTGGCATGGCCCGCCAGACTCTGAACCTAGGGCCATGCCAGGCCGGGTTCGGGCTAAATAGGTCGTGCTTGACATGGCTAGTTTGGACTTTGACTTGGTGGGCCTGGGCCTGGGCCATCCCAGGCACAGCCCAGTGCCCATGTCTACTTCTATTGTATTACATTTTATTTTTATGGGCCGTGCCTGGCACAGCCCAATGCCCATGTCTACTTCTATTGCATTACATTTTATTTGTACTTCTATTTATTCATCTTTTGCTGGTGGGATTGGGTGGTAGGGGGAATTAGGGTGGAGATTACCTCTTACTGCAAATAAATGAGGCTCTATGTACCAATCATAATATGAATCCATTCTATTATATAAACTCTAGATGAGAATATCTTCAAGGAGCTCTGCACCGCTGTAAATAGAGATTATTATGACACTTGGAAAGGAGCCATAAACACAAATTTAATTGATAAAATAAACTCTAGTTTGTTGATTCGGACATGTAGAAGCCAAAATTTTCCACTTCACTTAATCACAGTGGTCGGGAGGGGAAAGACCAACATCCAATAAGCTGGGATCATGTCAAGAGCAGAGTTGATGAGAGTAAGATGCCCAGCTAGTGATAGCACCTTTTGCCTCCAACCTAAGAGTTTTATCTCAATTCTTTCTAGTAGAAAGCTCTAGTTGTTCTCCTTTAAAGTTGAGTAATGAAAAGGGATACCAAGATAATTGATTGGAAGTCAGGCAACTGGGCAACCTTGCATTCTTATAGAAGTTTCGATTTTCACATTAGTTAGACTGATCCCAGTGAGGTTGGACTTTTGAAATTAATTTTGAGACCCTAGAGGAGCTCGAAGGAGTAGAGAATCGCTTTTATGATGTTAACTTGATCCTTGGATGCCTTGCAAAAGATAATTATATCATCTACATATTATAAACACTAGATGGAGCCGATGGTGCTTGAAGGTCCGATGCCTTAGATGATATTCTCTGAAGCTGCCTTGCTAAGCATTCTACTAAGCAAATCAACCACCAAAATGAACATTTGCGGTGAAGATGGTTACCGTGCTTCAACCCTCTCTTGCTTTGGATCCGTTTCCCAGGCACACCATTGATTATGAGTGCAGAATCTTCTAACTCCAACAGTGTAGAAATCCAACTGCTCCATTTAGGTCCAAATCCTCTCTTATCCAACAATTGTTGAAGAAAATGCTAAGAGATACTGTTAAATACTTTTTAAAGTCAATTTTGCATATCAAACCCTTGCTTCTCGATTTCCTATAGTGGAAAAGAACTTTAGCTACTATGACATAGCTCTCATATATCTGCCTATTTTTGATGAATATCTATTGGGAGCCCAAAATGAAGTGACCAATAACCTGGTCTAGTCTTGCAAAGAGAACATTAGATAGCAGCTTGATTATACTATTCTCGAAGCTAATAGGTCAGAAGTCTCTAACATGTAGACTAGATTGCTTTTTGGGAATTAAGACAACATGAGCATAGTCTATCATGGAGTTATAAATGGCATTAAAGAAGTTAAGAATATTAGGCTTGATGGTGGACCAGTACTTGTGAAAGAAGGACATTGGAAAGCCATCGAGGCCAGGAGACTTGTCTTTTGCCAGGTTATGTAGACCTATATTGATTTCAAGCTCGGTGAAGGGATTATCAAGTGAGCTTAGATCAACATAATTTTCATTGTGCAGATCATTCCTGTAAGCATTGACCTATGGATGTTCTGCTGTCACCTAGAGGGTGGTGTAGAAAGAGTAAAATGCTTGCTAAATATCCTTGTCTCTATTATGAGAGGCCCTATCATATTGAATCTCTCAATGAAGTTCTTCCAACATTGGTTGAGGCACTGATATGAAATATTTGGTATTACGGTCACCATTTTTTAACCAAAGCTTTCTGGATCTTTGCCTCCAATAAGATTCTTCCTATCGGCTCATCTCTTCATGTTTCAATTTTAGGCTGACTCTTTCTTTCCTTTCATCTGCAACTAAATTACGCTCCTCTTCTAATTTATTGAGTATTTTGATTTTATCCTCGATGTCCTTTTTCTGATACTTAATATTGCTTAACAACTCTTTTTCCTAACTTTAGAGTTTGGATCACAAATAATGGAGCTTTATGATGAGATTAGATGCTGCATCATTCGATGATGGAGCCATGCACCACCAGAGTTGAATTAGCGAGTCGAAGTTTGGATAGGAGTATCATGCATTTTTGAACCGCAATGGCTTGAATTGCTTCATTGCTGGGCACTGATCAGGGTGAATGAAATGAGGAGAGGAGTGTGATTAGAGGTCATTCTTACCATAGATGATAGTGCAATTAAAGGAAAGAGATGGTGCATCTCCAAGGATATAAAGCATCGGTTGAGCTTTGCAAGGCTAGCCTCCTCTATGAAGTTGGTCCACATAAACTTTCTACTTGGATAACTTATCTCCATCAGTTCTAGGTCATTAACAAGAGATTTAAACTGAAGAGATTCTGATATACTACTCTTAGCACCTGTTTTATCCATGCTAAAGCGAGTGATGCTGAAATCTCCCAAAATAACCCAAGGACCATCATGAGCTGACATGATCCACTTTAATTCAGAGAAGATGGCAAAATGCTCCCGCTTTCATACAGCTCATAGACATTAGTAACCATGCATTTCTCCCTCCATTCAGCATAGAAAAATATGTGCTAATCGAATAATCCCCAAAATGAAATGGGGTGCCAATAACCAACGATGGGTTCCAACAGGTTAGAAGACCCCCAGAGGAACCATAAGAATTTTAGTTTGCCATTCAGTAAAAGATGCACCACAACTAGATGTGATCAGATTTTGATTGATCTGTTCTAATTTCATCTCCGATAAATACATAGTTGAATAATGCTTATTATAGCACATCAAAATTAATCTTACTCACTTACTATGTAGATAGGATAAGTCAGAATCGTATCTGTAGGAATCTTAATTGATTATTTCAAAAATATAAAAAAAGATTATAAAAATGCAAGAAAGAAATAAGTACTTTTCATTGATCAAATAAAGAAGCATACATAAAGAAAAGAAACAAAAGTGTGATACAAGATAATTAAATCAAATTGATCTTCTAGCCATGCCCAATGGTAGATGTGCCTCCTTGCATCCTTCGTCTTCCTCTATGCAGACAGTGGCAGGATGGCTGGAAGATTTGATCTCGAAACTCTAAGGAAGAAAGATAGATGAAAGAATGGAATATGAAAAAGAAGGGTAGTGGCATTAGGATTAGAACCTCTCCTAGATTTGATGGAAGGGATGCTAGGGTTAGGACCTCTCTTAGACTTCTTGGGATGTGAGAAGGGATCTATGGAGGAATATGATGGTGGCAAGGAAGAAGAAGAGGGGTTGCTAGGATTAATACCTCCCTTAGACTTATGGAGAAGAGAGAAACAGGAGGATAGCAGCTTGAAGAGAGCTTTTGGGGTGTTGGCTTGATAAGCAGCAGTTGGAAGGAGTAGAGACCTGATTGGAAGAGATAAAGGGTGGAGGCGTGGTGTTTGATGGAGGCGAGAAAGAGGTAGAGAGAGGGGGATGGAAGGGAGAGAGTTGATCCCCACAAGGGGGCGTCTCCCTTTAGAAAAGATGGAGGCGTGTATTTATAGAGAGGAGGGCATGTGAGATGAGAGTTTGAGGAATGATAGGAGGAGTTAGCATGTAAGAAAGAAGGAAATAAAGAGAGAGGGTGCACAAAAATTGAGTTTGTGTGTGAGAGGAGTTAGGCGCACGGAAATGATATGGGAAGAGGCGTGGGTCCTTCTCTTCTTATGTCTTCATGTGAATAAGGGACTTGAGTGGGGTGGCATATGAAGATTGTTTTGGATGAGGTGCCTCTTGTTAGGGTTTTGTGGAGTGATGCCTTGATAGCCCTTAGATCAAGAAGATTTGCTTCTTAGCCCTTGATTTTTAAGTCGTGTTCATATTTAGATCCATGTGAAAGATTATCTTCTAATCTGGACCCTTGAATCTTGAGAGCTTGTATCTGATCCCTTCATGAGTAAGTCATGTTCACATTTGAATGAGAGCTGGTTGTCTGGTTCCCTCGAATCTGAGCCAATTTGAATCTAATTTGAGTTGTATGAGTCCAATTATTTAATTACCTGTAAAATAGACTAGAAACATCAAATTCTTAATAAATAAGAAATAATTAAATATAATTAAGTACCTCTAGTGATTTAATTTAAGTATTTATCATACTCCCAACTTGGACTTTACTTATCCTCAAGTAAAATAGATAAATCAGCAGTGTGTACCGATTCGTCTTTGAATTAAAAATTATCTTAGGCACTCCTAAAGGTAGCTGATATCCGGCCAGACCATTAAAGTTATACTTTATTGGATTATCAATTCGATCCAATTAGTGGTTGAGTATTAGCCATAAAATTTTTAAAGATCTTCTTTCACCAACTTTCCATTTTACTCTTTAAGTCCTCTAACTTGATGGTGAGCTGGATTTATTATCTTCTTATAATTTAATCCTCTTATTATCCATTATTATATATATATATATCTTTTAAAAAGAGTCTAGCACAATATCATACCCGCTTGAGCTTTCTAGCTGACCCTTGTAGCAATCTTTCGGCTAATGACTCCCAAACCAGTTGGCTTTAGGGTATTAGGTGTAGAACATCCCTCAGACTTACTGACTCAGGTTTCAAAAAAGCTATGAGGTGAGACTAACTCTATAATAAATCTCTTGGTATCTCTATCTTTGATATAACCACAATGCTTACTTAGGCGAAGAGGCTCGGTTACTCAGTGAGATAATGCTAAGCCTTTTTTTTTTGAAGAAATAAGGAGAACTTTTGCATATCTTGGCCTTTCACCTAGATCTCCATGAAACAGATTCTTCATTGAGATAGATAAGAAGAAGATTCTAAAATCACTCTATAATTTAGTCTAATCTAAACCTACAATTCATTGCATTTTCTTAATAATTTCTCGATATCTCTAAAATTATCTAGACCGTTAATCACTCATTGATTAGAGTGACTGATTAACTCTAAATCGAGATAAAATTTGGGTACACAAATTATTTATTTCTGACCATATTTGAGGACCCAATTAAATTAGTTATTCTCCCTCCCAACTTAAATTATATTGTCCTTATTGGAGGAGAGAAATAGAGTGTGATACATGAAAAGAAGAGAAAAGGAACGAGTTCACCCAGACTTAATTTGTTATTGGCTCAGCCTGGTCCTTGAAGATAACAGATGTAGTTCTCACCCCAACTTGGCTGATAATCCTTCCTGGAGTCGGGTTCCTAAATACTGAAAAGAAAATAAAAGTGAAATGGAAAGATTTAGGTTGCCTCCCAGAAGTGCTAAGTTTAAATCTTCGGCCAGATTTTTATTAAGACTACTTCTAAGAAATTGGATTGCCTCGCAATAAGTGCTAAATTTAATGTCTTCAGTCAGATGCTATGAGAGAGTCTCACTTATAACTAACTTGGATACGTCCCTCAAGGTTTCAAAAAGACAAGCCTAATCAGAAGGCTTTATCATCATGATAGAAAATATTCATGGAATGCTCTATGACGATTAGCCTAGATCAAAAAATATTCTCACAAGCATGTTGCACTAGGAGCTAAGAATATAATCATAGTCTTCATGATGATCAGGAAGGGACTATGTTTGTTAGGTCAAGATTGGGGTGGTAGTTTAAGAATTCTTCAACTATATCCTATTTTATCGCAATCTCTTTCTCCAGTATAATGTATCTCGACATCATCTCTTCCTGATCTATAGTATGGTACTTTTTTAATTAATATTAAATCTATCTTCATATAATATTTTAGTGCTACAGATAGATTTGGAGGTAGACCTCGAAAGTAATGTCAAAAATAGAGAAATCAATCATAAAAATCTTAATATCGTTGTCCCTCATTTCAGAGATATCCTATCCGATAGCTTCTTTATATGCTTTTAGAACACCTACAAATTGGACTTCCTAGTTAGAGATCACTGGAAGGGTGTTAGTGGGTACATCAGGAAGTGGCTTTAGCTCTAGAGTAGACGGTGATTCTAACAAGAGAGCTATTGGGGGACTAGGTGATGGCTCATGATTTTGATTCAAAATGAGGTGGTTTCAAAGTAGGATGTTTCTACTAGGTCATTTATTCTGTAATATACCCATCTACATCAAAATCGTCCACCCCAAAATGAGTCGGATAGGGATCTAATGAATCCTGGGGCAAAATTATGGGTGTAGCTTTCTCTATTATGTTATTTATTTATGATCCTTGAGAAGTCTCAATTAATTCCATCATTTCATCAATTTATCCTTCCTTCCCATTACAAGGAATGGATGATTCTAGAGCATTTGAGAATGGGACTATAGGTAAGTAGGATGATGATGGAATCGGTTCATCCCATCATTTTGATTTCTCTATATATGTTTATGCCTTAGTCAAATTATCTGTGTCGATCTTTTAGTTGTATCGAGTTGTTCAAAAAAAATTATAGGGACATTAAACTTTAGTCAGGTATTATCCCTTTGAATTACTCTCGAGCTGACTAGACAACTCTCCTTCCTCCTTATTGAATGCGATTACTGATTGATCAATTTGAATTTTTAGTTCGGTTAAGAATTTCATAGAGGAGTGAAGGATCTAATTGGTTCTTTCTATAATGTCTAATACTTGCAGAATCTTCTCTTTGAATAATGGGCTATAAATAGTTGGAGAAAGTTGATATTGTGAATAGGATATGTCGTAATAAGGCACATCTATAAATGTAGATCCTTTTAGTATCAGGGTAACCATTAGTTATGATTTTCACGAAAAATTTGGTTGAACCCCCCAATCTGGATTGTAGGCATTAAAGTATAGATTATTTCCTGGCCTGTAAGCTATTTGGATTTGATCTTGATGAACTTGCTCATACATAAACTCAGAAAATTGGTACACAGCAATTTGAAGAGAGCTTTAGGGCATTGGCATGATGAGCAGCAGTTGGAAGGAGTAGAGACCTGATTGAAAGAGAGAAAGGGTGGGGCATGGAGTTTAGATGGAGGAGAGAAGAGGTAAAGAGAGGGGGATGGAAGGGAGAGAGATGATCCCACAAGGGGGCATCTCCCTTTAGAAGAGATGGAGGCATGTATTTATAGAGAGGAGGGCATGTGAGATGAGAGTTTGAGGAATGAGAGGAGGAGTT
>KE505528.1:64317-75450 GCA_000441515.1 Elaeis oleifera
AGAAGGTCGGACGGAAACGGAGTCCAGAGGGCACCTGGAGCAATCTGATAGGCAACTGAAGAACCCATCTTGGAGAAGCACGGATTGGTGCCACTTGTCGAGAACTTCGGCTGAAGGTATTTTATACCCAACAGGTGGCATTGTCTATGGCTGAGGTCGAATACATTGCAGTCAGAAATTACTGTGCTCAAATCTTGTGGATTAAGAAATAGCTCATAGATTTTAGAATTGAACTTAAAAATATTTTCATAAGATGTAATAATACTAGTGCCATTAATTTAATCAAAAATCCAATCTAACACTCTAGGTCAAAACATATTGAAATTAGATATCATTTTATAAGAGAACATGTTTAAAATAATGATGTAGTACTTAAATACATAAATACTGAAAAGCAATTAGCTGATATTTTACTAAATTTAATAAAATAGATTTATGAATTAAAGAGAATTGGGCATCTTAGATTCTTCTGCTTGATCTCTAATCATAATTTCACTCCCAAAATCTATCCAAAATCTCTTGACTTCATCATCTTAATTTTGGAGGCATCTATCTATTTTTAAGATTATTTCAAATCAACTAAAAAAATCATTAATGTTATTCAGATATGATCTCAGATTTTTTTTCATTGAAATTTTTCATCAAAAATCATACCAAAATTTATCTGAACTCTATATGGTCATCTCAAATCGATACAAGCCTTTTCAAATTTTTTTCTTTTGATTTTTTTCTCATTTTTGAATTATTCTTTCATCACTTGATTTTTTTTCTGGATGGGACAACCCATGGGCATCCCAATTATTTGGGCAAATAGATTTTGTATGAGCCGACCCCTTTAAATTCCTCTTTTAAAACCTAAGTGGGTGACTTATTTGCTATGCTTCTTCCTCCTCTTCTCATCCCAAATCGAAACCCTTCTCCAAACTCTCCACTGGCCACAATCTCCTAAGTCTATCCCCTTATCCGCCCAAAAATTTTTGATTTCTACCTCAAAATCTAGGGTAAACACATCCTCTCGCTATATCTTTGATCAAAACCTTCTCCTTCTTCCTCTCTATCAAAACCTTAAGCTCTAATCTTCAAAATCCGAGACAATCACCTCAAAATCCCTTACTTCTCTTCATTTCCATCCATCCTTCACCCTCCTCTATTCTCTTGACCGGTTCTCTCGCTCTCATTGGGACAATGGCCCCCAAGATGCAGTTGCCATAGAGAAGGAAGTCAGTGAGGTCTTTGGAGGCTAAAAAAGAAGGAAGAAGACTGCTCAAGTTTCAGTTCAAGCCTCTCCTCCAATAACACCAAGTAAGATCCCTCTGTCTGCAAGAAAGGTTGCCTTGAAAAGAATGTTGATTTTCAGTTCTTAAGAAGTGATGGATTTACTATTGGTAAAAAATTAATCAAACAAGGGTGGAGATTTTTTTGTAATTTGTTTGAGCTCGTATACATTGATCTGGTCAAGGAGTTTTATTCTAATCTAGTTTTCACTGATGGAATTCTAAGATCAGTAGTAAAAGGTGTTAAAATTATCCTAAATACTCCTAGATTGGGTAGACTTCTTCAAATGCCCTGTGAAGGAAGTTGTCTTGATGAGCTTTCAAGGAAGGAAGTCAGGCTCAGGACCATTTTAGGGAGAGATGATGTTGAGGGGCTCATGAAAATTGAGGCTAAGGATTTGAGTGTGGAGATGAGATTGCTCCATCACATGATTTCTAGGACCTTCTTCCCCAGAAGGGGAAGATATGACTTGATGACTGGTCAGAACATTTGTTTGATGCATCATGTAGTCTCCAAATCTCCACTAAATCTGCCATTACTGATGATTGATGCCATGAGGGAGGTCTTGAATAGATCCAAGGCTCCCTTGCCTTATAGTATGGCTTTTACAGTGATATTTAGGGAGTCTGGAGTGAGCTTTGAGGGGAGGTTGTTTGCAAATTATCGAACACTAACACTTACAACGACCACTCCCTTCGATGCATGGGATTTATCAGAGTGGATGGTCATTGGACCAAGGGCCGTGGAGTTGCAGTCCAGGAGGAGGAGGAGGAGGAGCGTGCTGAGAGAGAGGGTCCCTCATCACCACCTAAGCTCAGACAGAGTCCTGATGTTCACTTTGTATCAGAGCCTGAGGCAAGACCCTCAGTCAGTGCACTCCGATCTACGAGCCATACCGTGACATCTTCATTTAGATTGGGGAGGATGAGTGGGACTGTTAGTTGAGCGAGTAGCAGGTATTCTCTTCATCCAGTAGCAGTAGTTTCAGGAGCAGATCCTTCAGCAGCTCCACCAGTTTTAGTAGTATCAGTAGTAGATCCTCCAGCAGGTACAGCAGCAACAGCAGTATCATCCATCTCAATCGAGTTCTTTTTTGTCTCTTCCTCAGATCTTTCAGTCGTGCCACACATTTTCTTACTGGTATAGCTTTGTCTGACCTGAGCTCCAGACTAGAGAGTGTAGAGCACTCCATGCTCAGGTTTAGTGGCAGGATCTTTGACATTGAGAGAGAGATCAGATTGATACTGGATTCTCTATCAGTAGGAGCGAGCTTATCGAGCACCTCTTCACCTCAGTTGGCTGATTTGACTCGAGAGGTAGAGAGATTCCACAGCCTGCTTCGTTCCACACTTGAGCTGATTCGGGTTGATATTAGAGACTCGAGGGACTTCGTTTCTTCTGATCTTGAGGGACTCTGAGTTTCAATAAGAGGGGTCTTGTCTTAACTACATGCTATTAGGACTCAGCTCTAGTCCAGACCCTCCGTATCTAGTGAGCCCACTTTTATCTAGTCTATTGCATTTCATCCCCTGACATCTTCCACTCGGACCAGACCATTCAGTCGAGGCCGAGGCTGATTCTATTTTAGTTGTTGTGATCTTAAGCTCGATACCCATGCTCCCCGATTTGATCATTTTGTTTTAGCAGTTTTAGGTTATATACTACTTAATTATTGTATTTGTTTTAGTAGTTGAATGTAAGAGAGCATTATGCTCATAGATATATATTATGACTTGATCATTGTAATGAATGAATGTACTTGACTCTTGTAACCTCTTATTTTATTGTAATTAATGTATGAGATTATCTATTATCATCACTTTGTATGGCCAACTTCTGTTTATATGTGAATGATTGAATGTCTATTACATTTAAAATTACTCTGATACCTGATGTACCACCATAGCTCATTAAAAATCTTACTCTCTCTAGTCTATTTTTGATGATGTCAAAAAGGAGGAGAAGGTAGTCTATCTTGAATTTTTGCAAATTTTTTTGAATTTTGCTCTGATACGTCCATCTTTTGCTCTGATACGTCTATCTTCCTTTCCATTTTGATATTTTCGCAAAATGCTCTGATACATTTATTTTGATTTTGTAAAATATTTTGATACATCTATTTTTGATTTTTGTAAAATACTCTGATACATCTATTTTTGATTCTTACTCTGATACTTTCATCTTTGCCTTGATACCAAAATGCTCTGATACATCTATTTTTGATTTTGCAAAATACTTTGATACATCTATTTTGATTCTTGCTCTGATACTTTCATTTTTGCTTTGATACCAAAATAAGAAAGAGAGAAAGAAAGATTCTTTTTATATACATATTGCTCTGATACTAAAATCAAGGAAGAGAAAAAGAATTTTTTTTATTGAACCATTTTTGCTCTGATAACAAATATAAGAAAGTTTTACAACTTGACCACTTTTATGTAAGAAGAGGGAGAATTTTTCAAAATGATCAAATGGTTACTTTCATCTTTTCATATAAGAAAGGAGAGAATTTTACTGATTAAAATAATTTTTGATAAATCCTAATACCTTCACAAATAATTTTCAACAAATAATTTAAAATATTACAACTTGCTGAAAATATATATCTCATGATATTCTATGCTTAATCTTTGGTATATTCCTACAAGTACTTTACAAACTCAATCCTTTGAGCCTTTTGGATCTTTTTTATGAACACTCAAATATTTTGTCATTATCAAAAAAGAGAAGATTGTTACTCCAAGAATTGATTTTAATGATCACAAACTATTTGAGGAGACTACTAATAAATTTTTATCTTTAAAAATATTTTAGTGATGTTTAGGTAGTCCAAAATATTGAGTTTGAAAAGCTCCATCAAGTGTGTCCAAGTTGATGTGTCTGTAAGTTGAAACCATTTTTGAAGCCTTTTGAAAGTATCAAATTGATTCAAATTCATTTAAGAATATTTGATAGTGTTCTGGTAAGTTTCGGACCTTAAATGTATGAAAAATTAGATTGAACAAAATCGGACGATCCAACTGGATCATCCCCTTCCATTGGATAGCCGGCATGCTCTGTTTTTGGCTTGTGGCACGTAGTGGGATGACCCATGGGTCGACCCCTAAGATCCTGAAACCAAAACAAAGAGTCTAATTTTAGACTGGCCAAATGAGATAACTCATGAGACTTTTCAGTCACAGTGGGACGATCCATGGGACGACCCATTCTGGGCGAACCTCATAACGGCTAGTTTTCAGTCTATTTTTGATATATTTAATATGCATTAAACATACTCCAACGGCTCTTAACCAACACTAAGACACTCTCAAATCTAAATGGAGGCTATAAATGCCCTTTAGAGGTAGAAATTAACTATGATTTATGCATTCAAACTCACATTCGTGAAAAAAAAAGAAAAACTTAGAAGAAAGAAAGAAGCATCCAATCAGCTCACCAACTACTCTCCAGCTACATTCAAGTGTGCCAATCATTTAAGAGTGTTTAGCAAGAGATTCTTTCTTTGAGTATTGTATTTTGTTGTTTTATTGTACTCATTTAAGGGACTGTTTGTGCTAAAATTTCTATACACTCTTCTCTTGCTGTTGTACCTTGGGTTTTGAATTTTGGAGGGTTCCAAAACTCGAAATGATTGATCCGAACCTATAATCAGAGAGTTTGTGGGTTGGCTTGTATCCAGAAATAAGTGTTCTTGCTTGGATAGTAAGGGTCGGTGTTATCCGGTGTGTTGTATTTTTGAAATCTTTTAGTGGATTGAATTTTCAAGTAGAAACTTGGAGAGTAGATGTAGGTGCAAAGTTGGCACCAAACTACTATAAATCTCTGGTGTTTGTTGTGGTTGCATATTTTCTTTTATTCATTGTGCTCTATACTTGTTTATTTGTTATTTGTGGTTGATCTTCTTTCTTTGTTAAACATCCACCTCACTCACCAAGTATAGCACATTGCTTAAAAGCACTAATCATAAAATTTTAAAAAGATCCAATTCACCCCCCTCTTGGGCTCCATATTTGGGCAACATTGAATAACCTATGTGTATCTAGGGATAGATCGTGATTGAGAGATACGATCTGTACTCAAATGAAATAGATTATCTTGAAGATTTGCTCATAGATCTTTTTAGTTTCCTCTTAAGATTTTTATGATTCATATTTTGAATAATTTATGACTCTATGAAAATGGATCGTGATCTAAAGATATGAGTCATGCTCAAGTGAGATAAGTTATGTTCAAAATTTGATCATAAAATATTTTGATTGATTATTATGATTGCATCATTAAAAAATGTCAAGATTGTAATTAAAGATAGATTTGAAATCTTGAGACTTTCATTCTCATATAATTTTTCTTAACTTTATTTCCTAGTTAATTACTTCTATAATCTCTAAGATTTTTGTTTCATAAAAACTTTCCTATTCCATAAAATTATTCTTACCTAAAATGAATTCTAAACTCTTTATTCTTAAGTTTGTTTTTGTTGAATGCAACTTAACCTTTGATCCCTGTGGATTCGACATCCGTCTCTAGCTATTCTATCTAATAGTTGAATCAGATTATAATTTTTATGTTTAGTGCTAAATGACATGCATCAAAATTTGGCCCCGTTGTTGGAGATCATTGGCATGGTTGTTTCAATATATAAAAAAAATCTCATAATACATATAGTGACATTAGAACAAAATAAATAATTTTTTTCCTTTGCTTTGACATCTTGTTTGTTGCATTGCATTCTCATAACACATCTTAAGGGCACAAACCCTAATACAAGATTTCATCATCCTTCCTTAGCCCACAAAAAGAATTCTTCATATTGCATTGATCTAATCCTAATTAAAATCAATTAGACATCAGCCCCTAATGAACTCTAGCTTAGTAGGATAAGAAACCTAAAAGTTGTATCGAATTTAGAATTGACTAACCAATTGGTGTCTAAGAAAAGTGGTTTAGGGACTTTGTCTTGAAGAATGGTGGTTATTTAATTAGATCTATTACGAAAGCACAGGGGGTCTCCCACCAATCTTATACTTACTTGGCTAGTTGGTTGGTTAGTTTTGAACTTGGAGGGCTTGATTGTAGACTTAAAAGAGTTAGGAGCTGTCTAGGTCTAGGCTAACCCCTAGTTAGGATTTTATTATATTGAAAACTTGTTTGTGAAGTTTAGTTTTAGATTAAAAATTGCAAAACAACTAAAATTTCCAAGTTTCTTCTTGGAAGAGAATGTCTGGATGACAAATTAGAAGTAATTTGAAACCTACACCGAGTCCAACAATCTCTAGAGTCACCATGAGCAAAATCGATCAACCACAAGTGCTTAAGGACCTCTATTATTTGATTGGTTCTGTCCAACCATCATATATTCAACTGCCCAAACCACTATCAATTTTGAAATCAGAACCCAAATCATCAATATGCTTCCCAAATTTTCTAGAATAGAGGACGCATATGTTTTTATGAGAGAGTTTGAAGAAGTGTGTGCCATCATGAAACTTCAACAGCTTATGGAAGATGCTATTAAACTTAGGCTCATAAACTTTGCCCTCAAGGATAGTGCCAAGAAGTGGTTATACAGTCTGCCCAACCAATCAATAGCTATATGGGATGGTTTTGTAAAAATATTCTTAAAGAAATTCTTCCCACCATAAGACTATCAAATTTAGAAATGAGATTAACCAATTCTACCAACTAGAGGAAGAGTCTTTTTGGAAGTACTTTGACCAGTTTAAGAATCTTTTGAGTCAATGTCCTACCATGGGATAGAATTTAGTGGTTGTGTTAGATTGTCTATGAAGGATTAGACCCAAATTCCAAAATGATGTTAGAATCAATGTATCAGGATCAATTCATGCATGAGGAGTCCAATGGAGCCTAGCAATTTCTAAAGGATCTAGCTAAGAGGTGTTTGCAATGAAAAATTAGGAAACCAAAAAACCCATACTCTCAAGAGGAGTGCACCAAATCCAAACATATCTAGCTACGGAAGCCAAAATTGCAACTTTGGCCCAAAGGATTGAGACCTTAGAACTTCATGGACACACCCAAGTAAACCATGTATTGAAAGGAATATGCCTTACAAGCCAATCAAAATTTATTTTTTGATGAATTTTTCTTGTAATCTTTCAGACTCATGTAATTGACACTATATAAATAAAAGATATTTATTTTTCATCATAGGCTGCATCTTACTTTGTAATGATTATGATGAACTCCATAAATCAGGGCAATGGCTTTAGAGTTATGATGAGATCATACCTATAAGATTTAAATTTTAAAACTCTAATTTAGAATATTCTTAATCATAAGAGCATTGAGTAGGGGATCAATGTTTCGGATAGACTGACACTTCCTATGTATGTTCGATGGAGAGGGTAGCTGATCTTATAAGCCACTTGTGTGAGACACTAATACAAGAATATACATGCTCATTAGAGAATGAGTTCACTGAACTGATCTGACTTGAGAAATATCTTATAGAATCAACTTATCCGTCAAAAGATATTTTCTTATAGTGGGAGTTGTGTATGTAATCTTTTGACCTAAGACTATCATAGAATCTTGTATACATAAATCCGTATTTGGTTCATACTCATTCATGACTTAGTTATATACAGAATATTTTGGATATGGTAGAATATGTATGGAGGTTGTGAGTAGGTCAATATAGAATCGATCACTCCTGGTAAGAGAAGATCACATCCTACTTTCTCTAATCGACTAATGATTCAAAAAGTCTTTGATCAAAGTAGGATGAGAATTAGAATTTTTTTAATATTTTATTAATCGAATCATCATCATAAATTAAAGAAATATGAGTGTGATATTAAATTTGACATGGTTCCATATCCAAAGTCATATTCAGGATGTAGGTTGATCGCAGGAACGAATTGCACAGTAACTTTCACTGAAAGATATTTTTGATATTTTATTAAAATTTATATTTTTAAATAGATATAATATATTACTAGACATCAATCTTATCTTGTGAGTTTGATCAAATTAAAGAGTTTAATTCGATCGCCAATTAAAAAGGGTTCTAATTGCTAAAATCAAATGAGCTCGATTGGACCTAAATCAGTTAGATTAAATTCTAATCAAATCAGGTCAACTTGCACTCGAATCTACTACTAGCTAGATATGAAATCCAATGGGTCATATACAAAAAAAATTGATCAAGGGTCTAATTGGATTAGATCATGTTTGCAAGATGAATATGCTAGCACATGTTGCAAGCCCTAGCTCCTTGTTTCGAATCGGGTTCAAATTTGGTTCTAGATTGGACTAATTAAATCCAAATTAAGTCAAACTAATTTGGGTCTGAGTTAGGTCAATCCTTGGCTGGTTGAACTAGGGATTAGGTGCCACAAAACTAGCATCCCATGCACCAAAATTTTTTTCTTGTGCATGGGGTTTATCTTGTGCGCAAAAGTCAAGTTGGCATCCCATGGGATGGGACACCCATTTCCTCATTCCTATCCATTTGTTTTAGGATAAAAAATTTTGTGAAGGATTATAATTTGATTCTAGGCATAGAGGAGTCCTTCTGTGGCTAAATCACTTCATGTCTTAATCATGAAAATTGGATAGAAGTTGGAAACCTAGCCAAAACCTAATCCATGCACCACCTAGAGTCCAACTTGTTTAGGTCTCTTAAAATTGTTTCACTCCACCTTTATTTCTAATTTTTTATCCATGCCATCTTCAGGTTAGCACCTCCTTTGTGGGCCCTTGGATGGTTAGAGTGTTCTAATCAAGGTGGAGAAAATGCCGCCCAAGGAAGCCTCGCGATGCATCAAAAAAACAATGAGAAAAATTTCTCTAAAGAGTCTTTCTGCATGAAGCAGCTCTTGGATTTTTTCTCAATATTTACCACATGTCACAAGTCTCTAGATAGGCATGTGAAATTGGTAGAGGGCATGAGATTTTTTGGTTGGGCATGAGTTGATGCGTGGAGAGGGTGCGAGATGTTTCTGATCACATCTCGTCGCTAACTATAAAAGGGGTCCTACATCGAGGTTTTAATTCATTCAAAAATCCTAATCTCTTCTTTCTTACATAAGTCTCCTCTCTTATCAAATTATTCCATTCCTTTTCTTATTAGGACAAGTCCTAAAATAGTAAGGAGAAGTCTGTTTTTAGGACAAGGACCTAGAAAGAGATATAAGGAAGACAAGGAGACAAGAAAGGTAGAGATAGGAAGGCTAGGATGAGAGAAAGGAAGCCCTGAGGTTTTGCTACCCAAGAAATTTTCAAAGTAAGAATTTTAGAGTAGGAATCATCTTAAGGAGTTGGTGTTTTGATCAAAGTTCTGTGTGGATCACCGTTGGAGGGAGAACACTTGGACATTTGATGAAGGTTCTATCAGAGTTTTGGAATAAGCATTACAGGTATTTTTTATATCTTGAATTTTGTTATAAAATATTTTGTATGATTGTTAATCATCAAGGAGGTGCTGGTTTAAGAATTTAATATTTAAAATTTTTAATTAAATTTTAAATTTATTATGCTTCCACTGTGCATGTTCTTCCTAAAACCTTACAGTGGTATCAGAATCGATCTTATTTGGTTTAATCATATATAGACAATGTTCATGTGATGCATCTAATGATTCATGCTATAAAATTAATCATCCTATGAATTATGCTTTCATATGTTTGATATGAATTGATGCATGTCTGATCCATCACTTCATCATTATGAAATAAGATTATCCTAGCATAATGGGGTTATGCTGTAAGGTTGTCTTAGGATGATAAATGATCATATGTCATACTGGCACATATAAAATATTTAATGCTGATATATATTAGTGTGCATTAGTATTATGAAATTAGAATATGCATGAGACCAATGAAGTCCTCATAAAATTATATTAAGTAGTAGTGAAAGTAACTATGGGTTAACCAATTCTTGATCAATTGATGTCTATAAAAGTGCTAAAGGTAGTTCTTTAATTGGTTTCATTGACTGACCTAATCAATTTATTGGTGTCTAAGAAAGCAATGGGGGGACCCCCACCTACTTACCTGGCTAATTTGGTTAAGTGATCTTAAATTAAAAACTCCTAATATTAAAAACACTACTAATGGTCTTCCTTCATGCTAGATTAATGTTACATCATGAACTATGGTAAAGTTTATTGTGTTACCACAAAGCTTGTCATAGAGACTGATATAATATAATTCTAGTGCATAAAAGATGCTTACGATAATTTTGGATATACTGCTTTGTTGTATTACCACAAGGACAGTAATATTCGAATTTGACTGTATTGAAATGAAGGATCTTACTTAACTAAAATATTATAGCTTGTTGTATTACCACAAGGCTAATAATATTTTGGAGGTAAAGATAAATTAAAATTACATGAGATGCAATTGAAAAGAGTTTCCTACCTATGAACTTATAAAGATTATTGTATTATCACAAGATCATTATGAGGAATTAGAGTCTCAATCCCACTAAGATAAATATACAATATATCTTGTTCATCATAGTAGAGGGTTATGATGTTCGATAAAATAATAAGAGGCACAATTAAATCTAAAAAATCTTATTTAATTGTGTAAGTCATCATGAGTTGTTGACTTATGTTATGTTCTTTATTTATTGTAGATTAAATTTTACAAATGGCATCTTCATTATCATTATGAGAAATTTAAGATTCTAACAAACTGATCGGTCTCAATTACGTGGACTGGTTAAGAAATTTAAAGATTATACTCACTCAAGAGAAGTTCTCTTATATTCTTGATGTCCTTGAACTATAAGAAGTTGGAGATGATGCCACTGAGGAGGAGGTATCCACATACAGGATGTGAAAGAATAATAGTTTAACTGTCAAATGCATCATACTGGCCTCTA
>KE505528.1:145658-161486 GCA_000441515.1 Elaeis oleifera
TCTTCTTCTTCCTTGCTATTGCTTGGTGGTGGTGGCTGCTGCCATTGGAGAGTTTTCAATAGAGTAGGTAACTCTTGTATTTAACCAATTTCAAATCGAAGCTAATTATTGTACGGTAGGGTGGTGAGAGAGACGAAGATGGTAAGTTGAAAATGTTGAGAAGTGAAATGAGTTGGGAAGAAAATGAACTGTTAGGAAAAGAACGAGTGTTGGGAGAGGTGGGGATATTAATAATAGTAGAATCTCAAGAGAATATGAATAATTGAAAGATTAGAGGTTAAGTTTAGAGAATAGATTGATTTTATTTTATTTTAATCCAAAAATTTTATCTCACTAATGGCTATATGGTTTAAGTTAGAATTTTATTTGGAGATTGATGAGTCAATTTGAAGATCAAATTTGAAATTTTTGGATGAGATTAGCTAGGATAAATAATTAGGATATTGGGGTTGTTGCTGAGGAAAGAATGAAGGAGAGGATCTTGTATTCTCTCTTCTCTTTTTTTATTCTTTTCCAAGATAATGATTTCTGAATTTTGAAAGTATCGAATATTGATTTGAGGTTATTTGAATGTTCAAGGTGCGGCAAATTGAATTGGCATGTCGGTTGGATTTTACTACCACAAGAGATAAGAATTTCTAACCATAACCACCTACAAAATCTTGAATATTTTGTATTATATGTTGAGAATTATGGATCTTTCATCTTTACATATAAATTTGATTGTATATGAAGTTTAATTCTCTATGATTCTAATTTATGTTCAATTGCATAAATAGGACACATATAAATGATTTATAGGATAATAATAATAAAGTGAAAGAAATAATTTATAATAATTTAAAATCGGGGTATTTGACCTAGTCATGACATCAGTATGACCTCGTCATGGGCAGAAACATGATACTTTTATCAGTATGGCCTCGCCATAGGTAGGAACATGGTACTTTTATCAAGATGGCCTTGTCTTGGACAGGAACATGGTATTTTTATCAGTATGGCCTCATAATGGATAGGAACATAGCATTTTTATCAGTATGATCTTGTCACAGATAGAAACATGATACTTTTATCAATATGGCCTCGCCACGGACAAGAACGTGGTATTTTAATATGGCCAGTCATTAGTAGGAGCATAATCATGAACAATCTAAATATCAAAAATTAGTACATAAATTATAATAAAGTAATAAATAAGAATAATAGCTTGGTATTAATGTTAATAGAAATAATAGCAATTGAAATAAAATCCTAGTTGAATGGAACTTGCTAATCTGACTATATATGACGAGCATATCAGAGTTGTTATTTTCTTTTTTTTGATGAAAAGGGAGGATAAACCATCCTATTTTATTTGAATGAGAAGAGAGTGTACAAAATATAGAAACCATAGCCGAGATGGCTAAGTGAGGGAGCAGGAAAACTTGTAAACATTTGAAAAACCAACTAAAATACAGCACCATCAAAAAAATTTAGAAAGCTGAACACTATAACAATTTCTGCAGAAAGCAGAACACTGAAGAATGACTTCAAGAGTGGCAAACTATAATATTTGGAAATCTATTTTATCCTGGATTTGTTCTGAAATATGAAGTCTGAAAGTAATGAAATCTAATAACTATCTTTCAAATATCAGAGTTGTTGTTGATGGAGTACTGTATACATCTAAACTATAATATTGAACTTGATGAATATTTTTATAGCATTATTGAGTTGGGCATATGAGTAATCAATTATTAATTGTTGAGATTTAAATCACTATTTTTTTACTCAAGTATGTCTATTAAAAAAATGTTATCTTTCCATGCATGCTTGTGTATGTGCTTAGAAAATTCTTACTGAGCTATTAACTCATATCATTATTTTATTTTTTTCAGAGCCATAAAATATCTAGCTAAATGGGGTTGATTTGAAACTTTCGGTGAGAGATAGTAATAGTTAAGTTTTATATCTGATATTAGAGATATCTGAACCATATTTTTTGGATAATTTAATTTCATAGAAATTTTATAATAATTATTGATTTTAATTATTTATCTTTTAATGTTAAGTGTTTGGTTTAGATTATTAAGCCTTGTATATACTCTAGAATTACATTCTAGGGGATATGCAGCCGTGTCATGTTCTCAATTTAAGTGTGAGTTTTGGAGCGTGATAGAAATGGTATCAAAGCCTAGGTTATGATCATTAGGAATTATGATTTAAATAGTATTAGAACTTGAGTTTATGATTACTAAGGTTGCGGTGCAAGTAGTATTTGAAGGCATAGGTCCAATTATAAGGATTTCTTTACATCCCAGAGTATAATGTATATTGAGTGTAAGTGAGATAGTTATCAAAAATTAAGATACAATATCTTGTGACACTATGAATTGTTAGTAATCTTACATCTTGATTTATTTGATATTCTATAATAAAGTCTTCATGATGTTTCAGCATAAATTGATAATGGTATCGATGGAGTTATAAATGTTATTAGTAATAGTAATGATTATAGTATGGAGAAGTAGCTTTATGGTCATATTTCATCACCATACTGGATGTTATTTGTTAATTATTATTCAAGCAATTTGAATAGTTATGAGTTGGTATTTTGCCTAAGAAGCATAAGTTGAGCAAGTATGTCTATATTGTTAATAGTTCCCGTGATAAGTAAATAAGCGAATCTTTGTATTTCCTTGTTATACTGAGTGTTGTCTATCAATTATTAAAAGTTGGGATAGTACTCCTATATGGGTGATGATTTGTATGATTTATGTCAATAAATAGAGAATTAGGTTACAATTGTTAAGGATTATAGTATAATAAAATTTTAAATAATATGAATATGCAAGGTTATGATTTATAGTTTCAAGGTAAAGAAGATAAGATGAACTCAACTATTTAAGACATAGTATTAGCATGTACAATGTGGATATTTGAAGACAAGAATGACTTTCATACATTTAGCAAGATGAATGGATCAGAGTGGTGCAATGGAAGTGTGATGGAATTATAACTTGTAGATTATATGAAAGTTTTTGATGTGACTTTATGAGGGTTGACCCTAAAAGAAATAATTATTTGTATATCTATGTTTATAATCTAGTTGAAATTCATCTTTATATATATATAACAATAGTCATTTTATATTGGTAATTAAATTTGGGTTGGTAATTATAGAGTAATGGAGGTGGTTGAGATATCTCCAAAGATTATTTTAGTTAAGGTAAAAGAAACCTTATGACTATTTGAACCTATATATAAGCATGAACAATATAAAGGGCAGCATGTACAATCATATGTAAATATTGTGGTGAGGGAATAAGTGTCATAAAGTTGAAAGTCAGTGGTGGTGAAGCAGAATAGAGCAATAGAAATCAGAGGAAACGACCACCACTGATGCTTTTAATTACTTTAGAGATAATTTAGTTTGAAAGTCAAAGATGTAAATTACGATGAAAAAGAATATAAGTATGCATATTAAAGAATGGATGCTAGTTTGAGGATTTATTAGTTAAACAATAATAGTTGAGATGAGGGTATGACTTACTAGTAAAATACACCAAAAGCAAAGGAATGAGTGTACTAAATTGCATTAAGAAGTTAGGAGATAGAGGCTGATGCTTTCTTTGGATGTTGAATCTTTGTCAGGAGAAAATTGACATGGGTGAAAGAGGATAAACATAGAAAGATATGATTTATTATTGCAAAGAATAAATTTATACCATACTTTATATTTGAATAACTAATCTAAGTTTATTCGAATTTTATCTTATATTGGAGGACTTAGTAGTGATCAATTTTGAATTGTGTTATCAAAAATTTTCATAATTAGTTGAATATCTTGATGTATTTTGAAAAGAATTTAAAGTAATATTCAAGAATTTAAGAAACTGATAGTTGATCAAATATTCTTAAGAAACTTAGAAAGAAATTTAAAATCTATGGAGAGTTATTTTGATAAATAGATCTGAATTAGAAATAACATACTAAGGTTTAATTAAATTCTAGTGTCTTATATAATATTTTACATAAGAAATGGTATAAAGATGTAAGTAGTTATAAAAGATTGAGATCATTTTTTATAAGAATTCCTTCAAGGCCATGTAGATTGAATAATAAGTGCCCAATACTTCGATTGGCGGCTATTGATACAAGTTATAAAATTGAGGGTCTTCTACATATTAGCATATTTAGTGATAAAATTTAAAAGTTGATTAGATTTATTTATTATGGATTTAAAATTAAAATTATTAATCATTGAATCATGATTGGGGGTATGTATCGATTAAGAATAATTAAGTCACTATTTTCTGGAACGAGATGATCGTGTATTGACTAAAGTAGTATTATGAAAGAAAGATAGGAAATCTAGTAAATATTGCAAACATATCAAGTAGAGGATGGTTCTAGAGTTCAAAAGTATAATTTTTGAAAAGAGATCATCAAAACTGAATTAAAGATTTGCAATGCTATATTTTGAATTAAATTTGAAGTCTAATTTCAATAGTTAACGCAAGTGCAAAGGGTAAAGAAAAGAGAACATAATGATCCAGATCTACTGAGGATTGCTTATATAATGAGATTATTATAAAGTCACCCTATGGAAGCAGTAAAATGATTACAAATGGTGGCATCCATGAATTTGGAGGCTTGATATTGAACTTGTATCTTCATTGTACATAGGGTTACAATGATGGAGATAACTACTTTTATGAATTCCTAGATATTATCGAGTTAATTAGATCTTGATAGCAATAAAGTAGCAAGTGCTGGGGTGTAGTAAAATAATTGTAAGTGCGAGTAATTAAATTATAGGCACCTTTGCATATGAGCATATTAGGTGCAAAAAAAGAGAAAAGAGAAAAGCAAAAGCAAAAAGCAGGAGGAAAAGGATCAGCAAATTCTAGACAATTTGATATTAGAAGAAAATACTAGAATCGGGATTATAAATGTTAAGAGAGAGAGACCTTAGTAATATAATTGCTAGTATGATCAAATTGATCTAAATTGATATATTGAATTGATTTCTGTCTGACATCCTAATTATAAGAAGTATGACAAATATTTAAAGCTAAGTTATAAGAGACTTGGTAAAGATCTTGTTCTTTGAGAGTGGTGTGGGGGATCAGTAATGCCAACTATCTATAAATATATTTGAAAATTGTAAGGACTATAATAAGCTTGAAGACTAGAACATCTTAAAACATTAGTATGTGAGCAATGATGATGGAATTTATCAGTAAAGCTTATAATTAGTAATATAGATTTAGCAGTGATAAATTTGGGATCTATAATACTTTTGAGTTGAAGGTGCAAATTTTGAGGACAAAACTTATTTAAGGGGGGAGGATTGTGAGACCCGTCCCAAGCATTTCCCACTTGCACCACATGAGGGTCACATGTCGCAGACCCATGGCATCTCATGAGGGCAACTGCGTGCTCCCTATCAGAATATATATAAAAAAAAAGAGGGGAATCAAAGCCCTCTCCCCCCTATTTCGATACGTGGAATAGAAGCCCCTTCCCCCCTGCTACACTGTCTCTCACCCACTCTCTCTGCTGTGCTCGTGCTCTCCTCCCTCCTCAGCATCTTTCTTCTCTCTATCTCCCATCTTCTCTCCCCAACCTCTCTCTCTTTCCACGTTCTCAACCCTTCTCCCCCATTGTGTGCATGTGTGTTGTGTGGGTGGGAAATAGAGAAGAAAGAAACGAAGGGGTGAGACCTCTGCCTCTTACCTCCTCCTTCGATTTCTCTGTGTGTAAGTATCTATGTGGGTGAGTGAGCAAACAGAGAGAAGAAAAAGAAGAAAGAAGAAAAAATACTGGAACTCTTCTCTTTCTTTCTCTCTCTCCTTCTCTCTTCTTTTCCCTCTCTTCTTTTCTTCTTCCTTGCCATTGCTTGGTGGTAGTGGCTGCTGCCATAGTTGAGTTCTTCAATAGAGCAGGTAACTCTTGTATTTAACTAATTTCAATTAGAAGTTAACTATTATATGGTGGGTGGTGAAAGAGGTGAAGATAGTAAGTTGAAAAAATGGAGAAGAAGAATGATTTGAGAAGGAAAGGGACTGTTTGGAGAAGAGTGAGTGTTAGGAGAGGTGGGAATGTTAATAATAGTAGAACCTTAAGAGAATATAAATGCATTGGGAGATTAGAGGTTAAGTTTGGAGGGCGGATTGATTCTGCCTTATTTAATCTGAAATTTTATCTCCCTAATAGCTAAGTGGTTTAATCTGAAATTTTATCCAAAAATTGGGATTATTGCTGGAAAAATGATGAAGGAGAGGATGTTGTATCCTCTCTTCTCTTTCTTTATTTTTTTCAAGATAATAATTCCTAAATTTCATAAGTATCGAATATTGATTTAGGGTTATCCAAATGTTCTAGATATGCAGCAAATTGAGTTGGTATGTTGGTTGGATTTTACTACTACAAGAGTAAGGATTTTTAACCACAATCACCTATATAATCTTGAATATTTTGTATTATATGCTAAGACTTATGAATCTTTCATCTTTACATATAAATTTGATTGTATATAAGTTTAATTCTCTATGATTCTAATTTATGTTCAATTGCATAAATAGAATACATATAAGTGATTTATAAATAATAATAATAATAAGTAAAAAAATGATTTATAATAATTTAAAATCGGGGCATCTCGACTAGTCACGACATCAGTGTGGCATCACTACGGGCAAGAACATGGTACTTTTATCAGTATGGCCTTGTCACGGGCAGGAATGTGGTATTTTTTTCAGTATGGCCTCACCATGAATAGGAACATGATACTTTTATCAGTATGACCTCGTCATGAACAGAAATGTGGTATCTTAGTATGGCTAGTCATAGGCAAGAGCGTGTTTGTGAATAGTCCAAATACCAAAAATTTGGATCCGATCCACGTTACATAGAATGTGATAAAGTAATAAATGAGAATAATAGCTTGATATTAATGTTAACAGAAATAATAACAATTGAAATGAAATCCTAGTTGAATGAAAATTGCTGATCTGGCTATATATGATGAACATATCAAGGTTGCTATGATGGAGTATTGCATACATCTAAACTGTCATATATTAAAACTTTATGAATATTTTTATAGCATTATTAAGTTAGGCATATGAGTGCTTAATATTATTAATTGTTGAGATTTGAATTATTTTTTTCTTACTCGAGTATGTCTATTAAAGAATTGTTATCTTTCCATTCTTGTAAGTGTGCTTAAAAAATCCTTTCTTAGTTGTTAGCACATATCATTTTTCTATTTTTTTCAGAGCTATAGAAAACCTAGCTAAATGGGGTTGATTTGGACCTTTCGATGAGAAATAGTAATAGTTAAGTTTTATATCTAATATTGGGGGTATCTGAACCATGTTTTTAGATAATTTTATTTCATAGAAATTTTACAACAAATTATTGGTTTTAATTGTTTATTTCTTAATTTTAAGTATTCTTGTTCACATTATCTGGCTTTGCATATATTTTAGAATTATGCTCTAGGAGATATGTGGCTGTGTCATGTGCCTAATCCAAATGTGAGGTTTGGGTGTGACAACACCTCTGTAAGTAGAGGTTATGGTGACAAACACAATTTTAATTGATAAAATAAACTCCAGTTTGTCAATACCAAAATGTATAAGCCAGAATTTTCCTCTTTAATTAATTAAGTCTACTGAAGGTGCAATTACATGGTCTTCTCTTGGACATCAAAGGGCATTATGAAGGGCAGCCAGCAGTTTTCAACCTGATGAGAGAACTGCCTCCCTTTTGGACCATGTCTTAGTTGTGGATGAACAGTTAATGGAACCTTCTGACCCTATATGTACTTTTCGTATTCTTTCTTACAAAGCCATGTAGTTATATGGAATTCTCTGTTACTAATAAAATGCTGGTATTCATTCCTAGCACGGGTTACGGGAGTCATTCACCCTCTGCATGGCTAGGTCTTTATGGTCGGCTCTTGGCCTACGTAGTATAGCTAGTCATTGCCTACCTTGTTCCAGGTTTTTGCTTATTGACTCATCACAATGACCATTCTTTCATGGAATGTGCGAGGACTTGGACTCCAAAAGAAGAAAAGAACTATTCGAGACACAATTATCTCCTCCCAGAGCCCCATAGTCTATCTTCAAGAAACTAAACTTGATAGTGACATTAGCGAACACATGCTACAAACTTGCAGTCGACGGTTGGACGCATGGAAAGCAAAGCCATCCAAAGGTGCTTCCGGGGGCATCCTCACATGTTGGGACTTAAGCTTGGTAACTAGCTCTCTACTCTTTAAGGGGCTCTTCTCACTATCCACCACTCACAAGTTTCACCGTGATTATGGAAACAACACCTGGCTTCTAACTAATGTATATGGTCTGAACGAAGCCAAGCTATGGAGGAGCTTTCTTCAAGAAATGTACCAGATCAGGAATCTATGGAAGGGTCCTTGGATCATTGTTGGCGATGTCAACTTATCAAGATACCACCTTGATCGCAATGGTTCCTCAAAAAACACTGCACCATCATCAGAGTTTAATGATTAAATCAATGCTCTATGCTTGATAGAGGTGAAGCTTAACCAACCCTCCTTTACCTGGTCTCACCATAGAGAGAACCCCATCCTAGTTAAGCTGGATTGGTGCCCTGTGTCAATGGATTGGATCACTGCCACCCATCTCTCTTGCTGTGGTCACTAGCAAAAATGACATCGGATCACTGCCTGATACTACTAGAATTTGACAGAAGAATAAAAGCCCAAAGTCTTCCTTTTTGAGAACTTTTGGTTCTTGATTGACCACTTCAGGGATACGGTTATCTAGTGGCGGAACTCAGCCCCTTCGACAAGTGATGCTAGCATTAATATCTTTTTCAAGCTCAAGTTCCCGAGAAACAAGCTGAAACATTGGAACGAAGCTGCCACCAGTAATAGGAGCCGGGCATCAAATATTGGGAGGACAAAGTAATAATTTATTAATAATTTTTAATAAATATTTATAATAATAATAAATAAAAATATATATATATCCAAAATATTACAAAATATCAATAAATATTTAATTTTATATATAACAAAGATAAATAAAATATATTACTTTATGTCATCTATAAAATGATTTTGATTGTATAAAAATTTCAATAATCTCTTTTATATTGAAGATTAAAAAATAAATAAAGAGTTAAAGAATAAATAAACAACTATTCTTTCTTTAAAAAAATTATTAATTTAATAAAAAAATTAATATATAAATTAATTATATGATTTTTTCTAAATTAATAGACCCGTAATACGTGTAAGATTAAAATATTAAGACGGTCATCATATATATAAATATATAGATAATAAATATTTTAAAATATTTTTGTGGGGGGGGAGCAGTGGCCTCTCCGGTCCCTTTTACGCTTTGCCATTGACCAGTAACATTATCAAGAGAAGACAAGTGATCAAAGAAAAATTTAATAGTTGGACAGACAGAAAGAATTTGGACTGCTTCGAAAGATAGGGAGGGAAGAAAGAGTATCATTAGAAAGACAACTCCATGATCTCCTATTCCAAGAGGAAATCATCTGGAAGCAACATTTGTGAGTTAATTTGCTAAACATGGGATCAAAGCATATGTTTCTTCCACATTATGGCAAGTTCAAGAAAGCATAAAACACCATATCTTTCCTAGAGTACCAAGGGAAGGTAATTCAGGACCCTATGCTGATTAAAAAGGTTTTCACCTCCTATTTCTCTAACATTCTTGGATCAACAACACATCACAACCTCCACATCGATTGGAAGCACATATATCTAGAAGAGTGCATAGACTTAATTGCTCTCGAGGATCCATTCATTGAAGAAGAAATCAAAGATGTGGTATTCAATATGCCCAGGAACAACTCCCTAGGCTAGACAATTTCCCTTCTATCTTCTTTCAAAATTTTGGTTCCTAATCAAAGAAGACCTATGCAAACTCTTTAGTGCAATTCACTCATGCTCCACGGACATTGATAGGCTCAACTACACTCATATCGTGCTGGTTCCAAAGAAACAAAACTTTAAAACTGTTAGAGATTTTAGACCAATAAACCTTATCAATCATATTCTGAAGATCGTTACAAAAATCCTCTTTAAAGGCTATCAAAATATATCACCAACCGCAATCCACCTTGCCCTCATTTGCCTTTGAGCAAAGTCAATCGAAAAGTCTCTTCCCTAGAATTTACCTATTTTTGCTCTTCTCACATGAGTAGAGCTTAGTCTATCTCCTTAGTTGTGAAAGACATCACCTAAGAATATTTCTCCTCTAGCAGGGCAATGTCCTCCATAGTCGCAAGGGAGAGCTCCTAGCAATTTCTCCAACTGGCCTGGACCACTTGGGACTAGGATCTCCTGGAATCAACCGTCTTTGAACCATACCGCTCAAGAATAGACATCATAGCAGAGGAGTGACCACCATTCCCCTAACAATTTGTGGCTATTGCTAGATGTGTCATGGCATCTTGTGAGAAGCTAGCAGGATTGAGGTCCATCTTTGCCTCTCCAACCCAGCCTTCCCCTCCTTGAAGGTGTCTGATGGTACCTTAACCACATGTTACCCTTTTCAATCTCCATTGCACAAAATGTTCTTTGGCCCCCCAAGCACCTCATTCCAAACACCAATCTTTATTATCAAACGATTATGTGAATTCAAATGAAAATGAATGGCAGTAGTTGAAGTTAGTGATTCTCTAGGAAACTAGCTTCACTAGTTTGGCTTGTGAGGTAGTAGCCCTATAATAATGCTCCTTCACTATAGTACAAGCTGGATAATGAATGCATGTTGGATTTTGTTGACTACTTCTGAACAATTGCTCATCATTTGAACACTTGCTCATCATTTGCAACCAAATTTCATGCATAATATAATCAACAAAGGGCCTAGCAAGTCTTAACAACTCCCTACATTTAAACCTTAGTATTCTGATTGGATGAAATTCTACAACTATTCAAATCCAATCACTAGTACCATACGTCGAATAAGAAATAACATGGCCACCCCAAAAGGAAGCACAATGCACAATGCACAATGCACCGGTGATGAATTTCATACTTCATTATGCATCCCAAGTTGTCACCTATAGAGGGTCCTTGACTGATGTTGATGTAACCATCCATCTTGTCGACCTTTACCTTGGCTATAGTCATGCATCCTGGAACCCCTTCATTGATGATCCCTATCATGCTACTTCTTCAAATCGAACTTTTATTCTCCAATTTAGATAGTTGCTATCCAAATTTGATCGATCTGAGCTGCTAAATAGTATTACCTAGCCAATCTTCTCCTTCTTTCTCTCTCATAATTTTTAAGTGTAATCACTCCATAATCTACCCTAATCATTAGTTTTAGGTCAATGCAAAGACATAATCATTTGGAAAAAAGACTTTGAGCAAGGGTTTTACATTATAGTCCTTGAATCATGGTAAAACCATAATCATTTATGTATTTAGTTTTTGAACTAGGCTAGTGTAGGAAAATCTAGGATTAAGGGTAATTTGAACATCAAAACTTTAAAATTTGAAATTTTGAAAATAACTAAATATAATCAAAATTCATGATAGTTGATCAAGGGAAAGTTGGTCATGCATAGATTTAAGTTTTTTAGACATGTTAGGCATGCATTAAGATGGACAAACACCATATCTAGAATTAGTTGGTCATAGAGAGGCATGAGTCCCCATGCATGGTCCTTTGTGTGGATGTACGATGTATGTATATGTACATATGTATGTACGTATATATGTATGCATATAGTTATTGACTTATCAATTTGGTTAGCATTGCTAGATTTATATAGTAGTAGTAGTGGATAATCTCGATTCAGGACCATTGAACATAGATCTTGATTACTAGTATGCTAATAAGTTGATATGATAACCTACATTGTTGCATCCTCCCGGAGCATTTTTGGATCTCTCCTATCGGAAGCAGAATTAAGATAAATAAACATCGGGCCAAAAACTTTTTCCAATATTCTCCATTCCTAACTTGAGGTACAAGGTCTCCTCTAGAGTAGTGAGCACTAAGAAATACCTAGACATAGCAATAAAAAGAATACATAGATATTAAATATTCATAAAGATCTTTAAATCATGGGCATCAAATGCAGCAAAACCAAGAACAAAAAAATTTCAAGTCATTGCATCAAAAGAGTCTTTATTGAGCAATAACAATTTCCTTAGAATTTAAAATAAATAAATATTCCAGCCATCCGCATGCAAAGAAACATATCTTAGATGATAAGCATTATGTGTTAAGTCATCTAGATGCATTATGCATTAACTCATCGACCACCGCATAAGAATCATTATTTTAGAATAAAGGAGAAGCAACACTTTGAAGAAAGAAAATAGCTAACAAGATAATGTATTTTTAACCAAAGAGAGTGTTGGGTGCGAGTGCATGCATACAGAGGTTAAACCCAACAAGAGAATTTTCTGCACCAAATCCTTGGGGAAATACATTCCAATAGCCAACCATAGAATCCATTCCATATGAAAGAGGGATCGATAGAACTGCAGGGCTATAGCCCTGTTTGCTATATTGCCACATGGATTAAAAGATTTAAGACAGCAAAAATAAACCTACAAGTTTGTTATTGTAAATGATGAAATGGCTCTTATGAAGAGGAAGTGGTATTGAAGCATATCACAAACTCTAAAATTCTAGATCTAAAACTTTCTTGAAAATATCAACAATATCAATTATGACAATTTTAACTAAAAGTAATGACATCTCTTATTATCATTGAGGGGCATCTTTTAGAGAAAAAAATGGTGTAAACAAACTCAAAAATCTAAATCCAAAGACATACTGTATAGTTTCCATTGGTTATCGGAGAGAGAGTATCCTAAAGACAGTAAAGGGGCAAAGGAAAGAAAACATCGAATAACCCTAAGAAAATTGAACTTCTGGCAATTGCATGATCAAATGAGAAATCGAGGAATCTCAAGCTAATAAAATGCATGTGAAATCATAACATAAATGAAATGTAAGTAGGTAGTAGGATCATCAACCATCAGCTTGGTTGTGATTGAATAGTTATTTTTACATAGCCACATAAAACACCACTAGAATTCTCTATATATTCATATTAATTTTGCTTGTCTTCTCATTTATTGTTCACAAACAAAATGATTCTATAATATATTATAATTTAACTTGCTAAGAAGGAATGTCAAAATTTACTGAACATTAAGAAGTTCTAACATATGTCAATGGGACTTGGGTCTATTGGTTCGAAACTCTCTTCCCAACCCACATGTTGGGAATAGGTTCTCAGTTTGATCCCTTAGTGTGGCATGCCCACCGTATTTACAGAATGGTTATGGAAAAATAAACAAATAAAAAGAATAGGCCATCTGGAGATATATAATAAGACTACAAACAAGAACCTGATAATAAGAAACTCCCGCAATTATAGCATATTGATAGTACAAGTTTTATGGTCTTCAAATAATAAATATGGTTTTTTTGAAGAACCATTGCATCTAAAGCTTTCTATTATAAAGCAAAAGCTGAAGCAAGAAAAAAAAATTAGACAAATTATGGTACTTATAGTAAGGGTTGTAGGACCAACATGAGAGGTTAGATTCTACTTATAATAGGCCCTCCTGTTCGGAACTCATCATTAGGAGTGATTTGCCAAAAGCCAATTGAAGGATCAAATGTATCCATCCATGGACCTTGATGTCTTGATCTTCACTAGAGTATTGATATTTGTCATCCACCTAGATGGACATTTTGTTAAATTAGATGCCGTGTAAATGGAAATAATAAGCTTGTGATAAAGGATTTCTGCAACATGCTTAGCTTATCTCACCTTTGAGCTTTAGATGTCACGACATTCCTTAGAATAAGATCCTAAATAATATGCAAGGTCTGAAAATTCATTATTACCTCGATAACCATAAGTAATAATGATCTAATTTCATAATAATCGATAATACTTGTATAATTATAAATTCAATTTCTTCAATTATTTAGCAGATATCAATGATGCTCCATCTATCTATTCATTCATCCATGAACCAAACTATAGCCAATCATATGTATCCTGTAAGTCTGAGAAGAAAAAAAGAATGGGGGGGGGGGGGTNAGCTTGATAGTCCAGTAAGAATCTCCGCATATCACACCAATATATTAATACAATAAAAAAATAAAATAAGCAATAAAGTATGAAATCTTGCATCCAATATCCAGGATAATGCAAACATCCATACAAATATGTATCAAATATCTATCTTATCAAAAGAGATGTGTCATTATATGTCAATAAGTGAAATCTTTTTATTCAACATTAATTTCATATCTTATCATCTGTTTCTCTTATCACATATCCAATTTCTTAATCTTTTTTTTTCAATTTTGGACTAACCAAATCATCTCTCAATTTTGGTCTGACCCAAAATCTCATATATAAGCCTATAGAGGCTGTCCCAGACATAAGCTCCTGACAGGCTATTCTAGACATGAGCTCCGACCGGCTGTCCGATGTATAAAAATTCATGGAGGCTGTTTCAGGCATAAGTTCCTAATGGACTGTCCCAAGCATAAGCTCCTGACTGGTTGACCTACGTATAGATAAGCTTCTAGAGGCTGTCTTGGATATAAGCTCGTAGCAGGCTATCTCAGATATAAGCTCCTCAATCTACAAACTCAAAATCAAGATATTTTGCTCGATACCTTATGGTATAAATAATTACATTGCTACATGATTAAAATCAAATATAAAAATCATAGATGATAAAGGACAGTGAAAAATTATGATAAATGATCCTAATATCAGAATTTCAGTATCCCTTCTAGGATCAACCAAAATCTAGGTTTGCTTAAGTATCTAGACCCTCCATTAGTCTATAAGATATCTAGAGAAAAATCTATGAAGACAAAAAAAATTTAGAGAAAGAAAATAGATAGAGAATAGGTAGAGAAAATCATTAGGTTTACAATCTACGTCTCAAGAACCCTACTCAATATTCTCCAATTGAAAAATTACTACAGAATCAAATTTAATATTTTAAAATAAAGTTCATGAGATAAAATTCATGTTTCTAAAACCTTCAATTGAAATTCATTAAGGATCTACCCACCAATCCCACAATCCTTTTCAGCTACCTCTTAACTCAACAATTAAAATAAGGGAGCAAAATTAATTAGTTAATTAATTAAACTAAGAATGAAAGGAAAATAACGAAGAAAGAGAGAGAAGAGAAAATCCTCTCTTCTCTTTTCTTCTTCCAAAAATAGGGGATGCCTACCCCTTCTTCTCCTAAAGGTGAGGGTGGAAGACTCGGGTCCAACCGCCTACGTCAGCTTTCACAAATAGTGAGGCAATGACCCCATCCATGACCACAGTCAACGACAACCAATAGCAAAGATAGAGAAAAAGGCTTCAAAATAGAGGAGCCCTATTCATGCCCAAATCGGCAGCTCGTCGGTCCAAATCCATGTGACAACAATGACTACAAGCCCGAAGAAAAGAAAAGAAAAGAGGGAAGAGTAGTCCAGTTACGTCAGTCCGATGATGCCAAAAGAAGAAAAGGCTGGTGATCTATTCTGATACAAATCAAGAAAACTTGGAAGGAAATCTTGGGAGATCAACGGTGATTTTTCAAAGACTTGATGATGGTTCTTGAGGAATTCACGAGGAAATTTAAGGGAGGGAAGAGCCCTTTTATAGATGAATTTTTAGAGATTTAATCCGAGTTTTTGAGCCCCTAACACCCGCTTTCCTAGCTAAAGTTGAAGAAGAGGAAGACTCCCATTTCTTGAGGAATTCACGAGAAAATTCGAGGGAGGGGAAGAGCCCTTTTATAGATGG
>KE505528.1:161506-178656 GCA_000441515.1 Elaeis oleifera
AAGAGCCCTTTTATAGATGGATTTTTAGAAATTTAATCCAAGTTTTTGAGCCCCTAACACCCGCTTTCCTAGCTAAAGTTGAAGAAGAGGAAGACTCCCGATGGGAGTCTTCCTTTACCGCTTCATACATGCAATGCATGGGATTTCTTCCTTTTCTTAATTTCTTTTTGATTGCTTTAAATTTCATATAAAGAATCAAAGGGGCAGGTCCTCATATTCTACGCCTCTTAAAATAATTTCATCATCGAAATTAGTTTGCTTGTGATATAAACTTTAAAGTACACATCTATCATGTCATCCTCGAGCTTCCAATGGGCTATCTTACATAGTACTTGTTTCATAAGATCTCAATATAATGAAATATATATGACATCTAAACTTGTTTCCTTCATATAGATTTCTCATCTTTTCTCAAAGAACAGTAACATTTCAACCTTGTATTAAATTATCATTTTTTTATTACATTGATTGGTTAACTCCATGTAGAAATCTTAATCAGCCCAAACTACCTTTAATGAAAACTAAAGGAAGCCTGACATTGAACACTTTTCATAATCACAGACTTCTTTTCTTCTTTTAACCTTCCAACAATTTAACAAATAGACTTCTATCTTAGGAAACTAAACCTTCTTTATTAGATCGAGTAATAATGTTAAATCTTGAAAAATGAGATCTATGCTAAACATTCTAATTTTGAGCTTAATCAAAGAACTGTCAAGCCGTTAACAATAAACTTGAGATGTCAGGTTCTTCTTGGTATTATCTACAATAAATAACTTATTGGCAAAAATTGCATAGCTATGTTTAGATTAGGTCAAGAATTAGTAGCATCCTTTCACTAGTAATAAAATCCTTCCTTACTTGCAAACCAATGTCTCCATCATAGTATCTTTTGAATCAAAAAATAATGTTTCCAATCATTTTAAACTACCATTCTTTTGTTGCACACTCCAATCTATATTTATCTAATTTTGGAGGTTCATCGAATTTCAATAAGAATACCACTGTACATTAGAATCTAAGAAAGATCCAACCTTCGCAAATTTTAGATAGAACTTAAGGCAAAATGTCAAGTTTCCTTGTCTTTATTATGCTCGAGCAAACCATATCAAAATTAAACCCTAAACCACTTTTTATGTTTCAAATCATTGCATAAGCTTCCATCACATATCTAGAACCCCATGAATCTAGAATTTACTAAAGTGAGTTAACATTAGATTCATCTGGTGGTTAATTAAGTACCTACAACCAATCTTTCTTGGTAAAAGGATTAACTCCAAACTCCAACAACTAGAAGATCTCAAGTCAGCATCCTTGTAAGCAGAATTAACTCGGTTATCTCCTAGAGCTTCCTTCATCACGACCCTTAGCACCAATAAATAAATCAATATGAAATCTTGTCCCTTATTTGTTAAAACTCATGTCTGTGTTCCAAAATTTAACAACGACAAGATACCTTAAGTCAGCTCAGAAATCTAATAATTAATATATCTACTATCTCCAACAAACATAAGGAAGATCAAGTAATCCAAAGATGGTGATACAAATGATTAAAGCCTCCACCAAGCTGTATATATCATGCTCTCATAATAAAATCCAACCTACTAATAGAATCAAATATACTTTACATTTATATGAGAATTTCATACATAAATCTCTTGTAGATTCAATGCTCAAAAATATTCCTCTTTCATATAATGCAATTCTTTCTTAGGCCATATTCTAACAAACTTCATTCTGATAAGCTCAAAATTATGATAATCAAATGATTGACATCAAAATTAGAAAAGTCATCATAATCTTTACTTATATCAAGCTTAAAATTCTAAAATCATCTAAATAACAATCGAACAAGTATACTCAACACAGTATGTCAATATATCCTACTTTATTTCAAGATCAATACCTCTCATATTTATGTTAAATCCTACTTATTGAAATCTAAGGCATAACTCATCCAATTCTGTTATACATTATCGAATGCCACTCATGCATAAACTTCATCACAATACCTAGTGATCCAAAATTCAAACTTTAAATCCTTTCTACTCCTTCTATCATGTCCCTAGTCGCTTATATCACAATCCCCTTATATCACAATCCCAAGTGATCGTGATCTTATGCTCAAACACACTTAATTTACAGTCCCTGATGATCATAACCATAAACTCTGATATTATTTTGTCATATCTTTAGTAATCATAACATTATGCTCAATATCCCTTAAGTTACAATCCCAAAGGTCATAATCTTAAGCTTTGATATTATTTTGTTATACTCTATTGATCATAACCCAAAGTTTTGATATCACTTATATCAGTGTTTCTAGTGACTTTAAACCTATAAGCTCTGATACTACTCTATCATGTTCTGAACCCAGCATCCAGATCGGATATGTGATTGTCGTATATTTCTTAGGATAAGATCTTAAAAATATGCAAGACCTTAAAATTTATTACAGCTTCGATAACCATAAGTAATAATGATCTAATTTCATAATAATTGATAAGATTTGTATAATTATAAATTTAATTTCCTCAATCATTTGATCAGATATCAATAATGCTCTATCTATCTATCTGTTCATTCATGAATCCAAACTATAGCCAATCATATGTATCCTGCAACTTTGAGAAGAAAAAAAAATGGAGGAGATAAACTTTACAGCCCAGTAAGAATCTTCGCACATCACGCCAATATACTAATATAATCTAAAAATAAAATAAGCAATGAAGCATGAAATCACATATCTTATATCCAGGATAATGCAAACATCCATATAAATTGTGTTAAATATCTGTCTTGTCAATACAGATGTGTTATCATATGTCAATAAGTGAAATCCTTTTATTCAACATTAGTTTCATATCTTGTCATTTGTTTCTCTTATCACATATTCAATTTTTTAACCTTTTCTTTCTAGCTTTGGATTAACCAAGATCATCCCTCAATCTTGGTCTGATCCAAAATCCCATGCATAAGCCTATGGGGGTTGTCTCAGGTATAAGCTCCTGGTGAGCTGTCCTAAGTATGAGCTGCCGACTAGCTGCTCCATGTATAAAAGTTTGTGGAGGTTATTCTAGGCATAAGATCCTGACAAGCTGTCCCAGGCATAAGCTCCTGACAGACTGTCCCAGGCATAAGCTCCTAGCAGCCTTTTCATATAAGGAGGCTAGTCTAAACCATATATCTTTTATTCAATTATTACATATTGATTTCACTAAATCAATTTTAACTTACAATGTAATCAA
The DNA here is from genome assembly GCA_000441515.1 of Elaeis oleifera. Taxonomy (NCBI): domain Eukaryota; kingdom Viridiplantae; phylum Streptophyta; class Magnoliopsida; order Arecales; family Arecaceae; genus Elaeis; species Elaeis oleifera. The sequence goes on from KE505528.1 coordinate 164,758, forward strand.
AATAGATATATTATATCCATATAATTATATCATCCATCACTGATATACATATATAGTCGATACATAATGTATGCATATTGAAAAATCATGCAAAAATAATAGTGTCTTAATATGATAAATCTATTAATATGAATCCAATGATATAAAATCAATGATATAAATCCAATGATAAAATAGAATGTATAATGGTGATCATGTATAGAGATTCTTATCTCTATCGGTGACTAATCCAAACACAGAAATTGATGAACTCCTTAATCTATAAATTCAAAATCAAGATATTTTACTCGATACCTTTTGATACAATAATTATATCTCTACATGATCAAGATCAAGCATAAAAATCATAGATGATTAGAGTAGTGAAAAAATATGGTGAACGATCTTAATATCATAATTCCAGCTTCTTCGATCAATTAACATCTAGGTTTGTTTAAGTACCTAGACCCTCCACTGATCCATAAGACATCTGGAGAGAGAAAATTTTAGAGAAAAAAGTAAAAAAAATAAGGGAGAGAAACTCATTAGATGTACAATCTAGGTCTCAAGAATCATACTCAATATTCTTCGATTGAAAAATTACTATAGAATCAAATTTAATATTTTAAAATAAAGTTTATGAGATAAAATTCATGTTTCTAAATCCTCAATTGAAATTCATCAAGGATCTATCCACCAACCCCATTATCCTTTGCAGCTAGCCACTTAACTCAACAATTAAAATAAGAGAGAGAAATTAATTACTTAATTAATTAAACTAAGAAAGAAAGGAAATAAGGAAGGAAGAGAGAGAAAGAAAATCCTCTCTTCTCTTTTCTTCTTCAAAAAATAAGGGATGCCTCCCTTCTTCTCCTAAAGGTGACGGTGGAAGATTCGGGTCCAGCTAGCTATGATGGCTCTTACAAACGGTGAGGCTATGACTCCATCCATGACTATGGCCGATGGTAGTCAACAGCAAAAATAGAGAAAAAGGCTTCAAAATAAAGGAACCCTATTCACGCCCAAACAGGTGGCTCGTCGGTCCAAATCTATGCGATGACAGTGACTGTAAGGCCAAAAAAAGAAAGAGGGAAGAGTAGTCCAGTTACCTCAGTCCGGCATTGCCAAAAGAAAAAAGGCTAGTGATCTATTTCGGCACAAATCAAGAAAAACTCAAAAGGAAACTTGGGAGATCGACGGTGATTTTCTAAGAATCGATGACTTTTTCTCAAAGAATTCATGAGGAAATTCAAGGGAGGGGAAGAGCCCTTTTATAGATGGATTTTCAGGGTTTAATCTGAGTTTTTGAGAGCCCCTAACATCCCTTCCTAGCCAAAGTCGGAGAAGATCGGGAGTCTTCGTCCACCGCCTCACGTGCATAGCACGTGGGTTTCTTTCATTTTTTTATTTCTTTTTGATTACTTTAAATTTCATGTAAAACAAATCAAAAGGGCAAGTCCTTCCACTAGATTAATTGGATTAATGAGGAGGACGGCCTCAGGGTATGCTAATTGCTGACATCTTTTAGGCAAGCGATCATTAGGCATAGGCATGACTCTTTGCCTAGTGTTTGATATTGCCATGTAATAAACCTATACTTCAATACAAATGGATAAGTATACTCACACACAAATAAAGTAAAATGAGCTAAGATTATATAAGCTAACCTATGACCTTTGTTAAGAGGTTTTAAAAGGAAATCAACTGTGATTATAGAAATCTAAGTAATTAATGCCAATTTTTTCCATATTTCGGACATAGTTAAGGAAGTAAGACTAAAAGAAGGTGAGCCTTGGTGCAAAGATAAGGTTGCACCACTATTTATCCAAAGGACATATGTTTAAAACATGAAAATAGCCTTCCAGCATATGAGACAAGTGTAATGTGCATCTACCCTACCCAAATCCTGCAATAGCAGGAGCCTCATGCACTAGGTTTGCAATTAAGCTACTAAGGTTAAAAATCATGATCCACTCATATGACCACATATGAACTTACAAATCAATCTTCATTCAAGTAAACCATAAGAGAGGAGATCGGAAGTTTACTTGTCTTTTCTAAGCTCGAATGTAACCTTGATTTCCTGTATATCAAAGTCAGGCCATACTTGAAGGTGTTCAAAGATTGCATATATGTAGAATCCTAAGCTACCACAGAACACTGCAAACCTACAAGTGTCTATAACTATCAGTATCTCATAGGCTTTTTAACTATAAGAGAAGGCATGAAAGGATCTTGATTTACCTTTATCTATCTTCAAGGGTACGAGCTTGCCTTTAAGGGATGGAGCCCATGTTCTTGTAAATGAAACTTCCACCTACTCTTCACTTTGAAGTATTATTTTAAAATCTGTTCCTTTTATACTAGAAGATAATTTATATGATAAACTGTTACGAAATTTTATATTCAATTCAAATATATAAAAGAAAAAAAAGTAGCAGAAAAGATTCACTCACACATCAAATGCACCAGAGGCTCCAGATGCATTCCAGACAAGATCCCAATACGAAGATGCTCAGTGGAGATAAAGTTTAGTGACTTCTTTAAAAGTTGTATCTTAACGAGAGCAAATAGCATCTATATCAATCCTATGTTCCTCCAAATTACATCATAAAATTTATACTCATTCTAATCTTATCCCCAGTCAGGAACCAAGTCCATTTAACATACGAAGTAGTGGTTAGTAATCCCTAAAATCATGCTAACATGAATCATCAAGTTTAGGAATACACCAAAACTAATTGGAGATTTAGAAATTATTGCAGCTATGATCCCAACATGATGCTACCTACCCTCTATTATCTTCTTTATTAAGAACTTCCATTAGATTATCAAGATAATTATATCAAACTCCCATCACAATCCCATTAGGATTTGATAGAGTCAACTGGAGAATGTCACAATCATGATCACCTACACTCAAGCTCCATTAGCACCACCTTTTACATATTCATAAACATCAAGACAATATATAACTCGACAACATGATAATAAAATCAAAGAGTCAAGATGTACATATCGATCTTGTAAAGATTTGGAGAAATATTTCCTTTCTTATAATTGCTATACAAGAGTGGGATATATATACAAGCTTAGAAAGAAAAGATAAGTATAAATACCAGAAAAGAATAAGTACAAATACCTAACTAATAGCTATCTGATAAATATAAATAGCCTACAATTTTGTTATATAGTCCTATCAAATAACATTCAATACTCCTCAAGTTGGTGCATGAAGATCAAAAATGCTCAACTTGGATAGTAGATAATAAAATTGACCATGTCCAAGCGCCTTGGTGAAAAGATCAACCGGTTGATGATTGGAAGTAATATACTTTGTGACAATGTCCTTGGATTGGATTCTCTCATGCACAAAATGACAATTAATTTCGATGTGCTTAGCATACTTATGAAAGACCATATTAGCAGTGATATGTAAAGTGCTTGATTATCATAATGAAGTACCATAGGAGTAAAATAACTAACGGTAAGATCATGCAATTACTGTTGTAGCCAAATAAGATCATGCAATTACTGTTGTAGCCAAATAAGCTCACTTATGGTGAAAGCCAAAGAGCGATACTCAGCCTCTGCAGAAGAATATGAAATTGTGGTCTGTTTTTGGTTTTCAAGAAATAGGAGTACCACCAAGTGAAATGAAATAACCTGCAAGTGATCGACGAGTCATTGGACAAGCAACCCGATCTGCATCACAATATGCTTGAATAAGGAGATCATTAGATGAAGGAATAAAAGTCCTTGACTAGGAAAACCTTTCAAATATCGCAGAACATGAAAGGCAGCATCAGGATGAGGCTTTCTAGGTGTCTACATGAACTAACTAAGGATATGTATAGCATATGTGATATCAGGTCAAGACACTGTTAGGTAAATCAACCTTCCTACTAATCTACGATATTGGCCTGGATTATCAATTGGATCACCTTCTTTTGATGATAATCTATGTTGTTGAGGAAGAGGAACTCAAGCCGGCTTACATCCCATCATGCCAATTTCATCAAGTATGTCAAGAAGATACTTGCATTGATTAAGAACAGTTCCAGAAACTGACCGAGCTACTTCCAAACCAAGAAAATATTTGAGCTTGCCAAGGTCTTTGATATGAAAAATAAGTGCTGAGATAACTCTTGATTTTTTTGCATTTACTCAAATCATTACTTGCAAGAATCATATCATCAACACAAACTAAGATAGCAATAAAGGAGGTATCATGTTGAAATGTGAAGAGAGAGTGATCTGCCTTTGATCGACTGAAACCAAATTAGAGCAAAGATAATAACAACTTCTCAAACCACTGACGAGAGGCTTGGTTTAAACCATGTAAAGATTTGCATGGATGACACACTCAATTATCATCTGGTTTAAGATAGCCAGGTGGAACTATGTAAACTTCTTCATGTAGATCTCTATTGCGACAGAATTTTATCCTTGGGTCAGATCAACTGAAGTTGGGCGGCGATGGCAAGACATGCAAGAAAAATTTTCGACTGAAGGTGGCTCCAGCGGAGATCTTTCGATGCTTAAATTAGAATTCTGGATAATAGAGGAAAGGAGTAAGCATATTAGAAGTGACAATGGTAATTTCTTTATTGAGGATAATTTTTGATTTTCACATCTTGATTTCATTGATCTCCAATAGGAGTATTTGTAGATTACAAGACCAGCTATTACAGTAATTACAAAAAAAAGAAACATCTTGATTACATACTCAGTAAGGCCAAAGAACCAAAGTAGAATTATTAAACAAAGAGAAACCAAAATAGGCATGCAGGCTAAATATGAATATATGTTGACTTGCTAAACATAGAGAAAAATAAATAAGAGTATATGCTAAAAGTAGAGCGATGAGGTAGAATGAATATGTGCTGACACACACCCTCAAGATGAAGAGTCAGGACCACAAATCTTCAACTTGTCCCTTAGAAACCAAAAATGTGAGGTATCGAAGGGCTTGGTGAGAATATCGACAAGCTGATCTTGGGTGGAGATGAACTGAACAGATAGTTGATGTCGTGCAACATGCTGATGAACGAAATGAAAATCAATTTCGACATGCTTCGTGCGAGCATGAAAAATAGGATTGGCCGAGAGAAGTGGCCCCAATATTGTCACACCATAGAATGGGGGGGCCATATAAGGGATAGCCAAGTTTTGAATAATGACTCAAGCCAGATTAGTTCAGCTGATGCATCTTCTAAGGCCTTGTATTCAGATTCTGTAGATGATCGAGCAACTGTCTTCTATTTACGAGATGTCCATAAATAAGGTTGGGGCCAAGAAAAATTGCATAGCCCCCAGTGGAACATCTATCAATCCCACTACCTGCCCAATCTGCATCGGAGAAGGCTTGAAGAGAGCAAGAGATTGATCTCTGAATTTGTAATCCATGATCAGCTATAGCTTGAAGGTATCGTAAGATGCGTTTGACCATAACCCAGTGATCAGAACTAGGAGACTGCATAAACTGACATACTTTATTCACTGCAAAGAAAATGTCAGGGCGTGTCAATGTAACATACTGAAGAGCTCTAACAATGGAGCGATACTGTGTAGGGTCTGAATAAGGAACACCCCTGAATCAGAACCCTGTGTCATGGCCATTGGAGTCTGAACAGGTTTACAATCAACTATGTCTGCTTTTGAAAGAAGATCTCTAATATAGCGGATTTGAGATAATAATAATCCGGTAGAGTTTTGAACAGCCTCAATTTCTAAAAAAAATGAAGATCACCAAGATCCTTAATGGAGAATTCTGTAGCGAGCTGATGAAGAAGTAGAGAGACCTGACTGGAGTCATTGTTAGTTACCAAAATATCATCAACATAGATGAGCACATAGAGGACATGAGAGTTCATCCTCAAAATAAATAATGAAGGATCAGTCTTGCTAACAACAAACCCTAACCTGAGAAGAAACTGGGAGAGACGGTGAAACCAGGCACAGGGTGCTTGTTTTAACCCATATAGAGATTTGTAGAGATGACAGACATAATCTGGATGGTCACGATCCTCAAATCCTGGAGGTTGTGACATGTAGACTTCTTCTGTCAGGTTGCCATGCAGAAAAGCATTATGAACATCTAATTGCTTAATGGACCAATCTTGAGAGATGGCAATGCTTAGAACAGCCCGAATGGAGGTAGGTTTGATAATCGGTTTGAATATCTCATTGTAGTCAAGACCAAGCTGCTGGTGGAATCCTTTTGCAACTAGGCGCACTTTATAGCGCTCGAAAGAGCCATTAGTCTTTCTCTTGATCCTGTACATCCATTTACATCCAACCAAATTTTTTGTTGAGATGAACGTGGAATAAGAGACCACGTACCATTACGAACTAAAGCATTAAACTCCTCAGTCATTGCAGCATGTCACACAGAGTGTTTAGATGCTTGAGTATAATAAGTAGGTTCTATGATGAGAATAGTGCTAGTGAGGGTGGATGGTTGGTTGGGACGGGGTCGAAGCACCATGGAATGTGTACGGGTGGGTTGGGTAGGTTGTTTAGAGGAGGTTGTGTCTTGTTGGAAACTTGTAAGATGTTAGATAATTGAAAAGAAGAGAAGAGTGAGGAGGAGAAAAGAACCATGACCAATATGTGATATATGTAATCCCTTACCATTGCCTACATGTACCTGATTAGGACCAGTGTACTCAGCATAGGAGGACATAGAATGAATGTCAGGAGTAATATGGTGAGATGCTCCTGTATCAGGGTACTAGGTGAGGGCGGTGGATGGGTGAGGGGTAGGGAGAAGTGGCGGATTAGGGTGATGGTGAGATGGATTTAGATTTGGGTATGGTGAATATGAGAAATTTGTGTTGGGTTGTGGTGGATATGAATAGGGCTGCTGAGGATGATAGAAGTAGGTGGCATTAGAGTGGTTGTTATGATTGCAAAAAGAGTACCATTGAGAACCACGATCATCAAGTGAACCAAAACGATCACGACCTCGACCAAACCTGCCACGCCCCCACGACCTCGATTAAAGCCATGACCAATAGAGGGCCTAGGGTCACTAGAAGAATGGGGGACCGTTGAGCAGTATTGGCGATAGGATTGGTAGAAGGAGTAGTATCAGTAATAGTTAATTTTCTGAATGTCTGCATGCTTTCATGGCTAAGTAATAGCCCATGAAATTTAGTATATATCGGAGGAGTATGTTGATTGAGAATACCAGGGACCGCATCTTGTAAATCATCACATAAAGCACGCAGCACATGTAGATTAAATTCAGTAGTCTTGAGGGCATTACCAGATGCAGCAAGTTCATCAGCCACAGCTTTTGCACATTAGAGCAGAGAGGTGACGATCTCATCTGATTTTTGATGAAGATTCTGTAACTCCAGATGCAGAGACATGAGTCAAGTAGGAGATGCTGAACCAAAAGCTTCACGAAGAGTACTCCAGCACTCAAAACTGGTCTCTTTGTCAAGAAGAAGGGGAACCAAATCTTCAGATAATGAAATAATGAGAAGGCTTACGAGTTGGGCATCTTGTTGTTGCCAGGCAGCAGCGGCAATAGGATCGGTGGGCTGTGGGTGAGAACCATCGAGGAACCCAATAAGCCTTGACCTTTTAAGAAGGAGTAATTTACTTTCTCTAGATCAAAAAATTGGATGTATTCAACTTGATGGATAGAAAATGCTGTGTAGATGGAAAGGTGAGAGGGGTCATTGTGATTGGTGGAGGAAGAGAAGAGGGATCGGAGGAGATGGAGATAGATGAACTGGTGGTCATGAGAGAGCACTGAAGGAGAAGGAAGAAGGGATGCTCGTTGGAGCTTCAGGGCTCTGATACCATGACAATGATAATTTTTTATTGAGGATAATTTTTGATTTTCACATCTTGATTTTATTGATCTCCAATAGGAGTATTTGTAGATTACAAGGCCAGCTATTACAGTAATTACAAGAAAAAGGAACATCTTGATTACATACTCAATAAGGTCAAAGAACCAAAAGTAGAATTGCTAGATAAAGAGAAACCAAAAATAAGCGTGCAGGCTAAATATGAATATATGTTAACTTGCTAAATATAGAGAGAAAACAAATAAGAGTATATGCCAAAAGTAGAGCGATGAGGTGGAATGAATATGTGCTGACAAGATGAGAGGAGTTTTTATACTTTAGAGGTCCCTTGTGGGCCTTTATTTATAGGTGAGGTTGAAGAGCTGTGAGAAGGAGAGAGATTTAAGCGATTTTAATCTTGCCTTAACAAACGAGATTTGACTGTTATCCTTTCTTATCTGAAAAGATTTATTTTATTATTTTTTCTTATCCATTCCACGATCAGTAGTCATTTGATTTTTGAATGAGGTATGGGATTTGAGTATCCATAAGAGTCAACCTTTCCTTTATATACTTCACGTCTTCGGTCAGTACAAAATCACCTCGCAACATAAGCCCCACTACTCTCAAGTCCAAGTTAGAATTGGGTCGGATGAAGGGAGTACTTCAAAATTATCGAAGATATGTCGAGAGTGTCTTCTTCTATTCTAATTCGGTTGCTGAGGTCTTCATAGGCTTCGTTCGCTGAAAAGCTGAGAGCCTTCGAGGGTTCTGTAGGTTATCTCTCATTTGTTGTCAGAGTTGATAGACTGAGAGTTCTTATAAGTTAGCCCTTCGAAGGTCTCTTTATGTTAGCCTTTACTTCTCGATCAATCGGGGTCTTCATGGGCATTGGCTTTGCTGAAAAGCGAGCATGACCTTTGGAGATCCTTATAGATTAACCTTCGCTTTTCAAATTGATGAGATTTTTGCCCATGTAAGTTGGATCAGTGAGCATTGGGGGTCCTTGTAGGTTAGCCTTCACTTTTCATCCGATTAAGGTCTTCATAGGCGTTGACTTGCTGATGAGCGAGTGTGGCCTTTAAGGGTCCTTTTAGATTAGCCTCTACTTCTTAGTGATTGAGATCTTGAGCTATAGATCTACACCCAAAAAATGAGAAAACTCATCAGACCAGCTCTAGTTGGACCTTTCAATTTTAAGTTAAATCGAGCTTTGGAGTAAAATAACAGGTGATTAGACTAGTATTACCCTATTTTAGTCCGTTTGTTTCTCCTTGACTTTTTTAGATCAACTTTGGACTTCATTGGGCTTTACTTCGGCTTCGATCCTTCCTCTCAGTTGTTGGTTTTTCACTTGATTGCCCGATCTTGATTTGCTTAGGTTGGTCCTCTAATAACCTTTGGCCTTCTGGTGGTGTTGACCTTTTGAGGCTGACCATCTTGATGGCCTAAGTCTTGAGCTGTCTCTACCTCAGTTTGATCTTCATCTTATTGATATCCACCATAGTCTTGTTAAGTTTTGCCTCATGAAAGTTATGAGTTTTGTTTAAGAGTCTTTGGGTCTGCTTGACTCTCCTATTATTTGCTTCAGTTTAGACTTGAGCCTTGCCTCAGCTTAGACTTATTTTGGATTGACCTGATTTAACTTTGACTCGATCTTGATCTGGCTTTGGATCGATCTTGATCAAGCTTCGAATCGACCTTGATTGGTTTCGAATCGGCCCTGATCTGACTTTAGATTGGCCTTGATTTTGAGCTTCCAACTAGCTTGGATCCGAGCTTCAGATTGGGCTTTAGATCGCTCAATTTTTCACTCAAGTTTGAATGGACATAAGTGAGACTGGCCCCAAGTGATTCATGGGTGAGAGAAGGCTCTGTTGCTGCTGAAATCCAATTCATCGGTGTTGTGGGCCTTGGATCCATCCATAGGCGAAAGGGCAAAGAAGCTTCGGATCCACCCACGAACAACCTCGGCACCCCTGATCCGGGCATGGTCAATGTCATCGACGGGCAGAATGGTCTCAGAGGCCTGGATTTGAGCGAGATTAGTACCGCTAGATGGTGCGGCGATTTCGGAGGACCAGAACCTGGGCAAGATCAGCAATGATGGAGATTGCGGTGATTTCAGAAGCCCGAATCTGAGTGAGATCGCCGATGGTGGAGGTCACTGATTTTGGAGCTGTCGAAGGCTGCACGTGCGGGAGAACTTCGGAGCCATGAGTGGGAGGTTTGGTTGGTCGAAGCCAGGAGAGACCAGCGGCGACAGCAGGGGGGATCGGATCTGTCGGATCTCACCCGCGAGCATGCTTCCCGGCGCCACAAACTCGGGAGCCCAGATCTAGGTAAGACGGGTGCTGTCAAGGGCCCCTTCGGTCGGACCTGCTTCGATTGTGCTTGGCATTGAAGGAGGGAGGCGCATGCGAAGACATCGGGGCCGTCGGCGGTGACCTTAACAATCGTGGAGGATGCTCGTGGGTGACTTCAGCATCATCAGAAGCTAGAGGCATGCACCGAATGGATGAGCCCTGCGAGAAATGAGTGGAGGATGATGGAGATCAGGATAGGATGCAGTCGAGAAGCTCCGCTCCAACCACCAGCTCCACACCACCGCCATCATCGGTCCTTATGCTGCCATCCTCCATGGCCTCACCATCCCTGGCCACGTCGAAATAGAAAAAGGCAGAGGGATGAGCTTGGCTTCGCCATTTGGAAAGGAGGCACATGGAAAAGTGTTAAAGTATTCTCATTGAAAAATCAAAAAAAGAGAGACTGGATTCAGATATGACTTGTCGGGCTTTAGATTATCTGGCCATGTCAGAACATAGATATTAAAAAGGCCATGCCACTATCCAGTTGCTAACTGTAGCGAACCCCTTTCCTTATTGATAGCCTTCATGGTCACACAATCATCGATTTTGACGTTGCGAGCATGATACATCTTGGCGTCGTGGCCGAAGCGCTTACCCACCTCGTGATAGCCAAATAGGATGGCCCCGGCGATCTCTTCTTCATCTTCTTTTCTTTCTTTTTTTTTTCTTTTTTTTTTTTGATCTAACCGATGTGTGACTGAAGATTCGATTGGCATCAGCTGGTTTGTAAATAATCAAATCATGATCATCTGATCGATTTAGAGGTAGACAATCTGAATTTCGTCGGCATTGAAGTAGTACGATAAAACTCCCTCAATTAAATATTTGCTCTTTTTCATAAATAAGTCTGAATCCTTTTTCTAGTATTAATCTGTTACAGCAAAATTTCATCCGTAGGTCAGATCAATTGAAATTGGATGACGATGGTAGGACCTACAAGAAAAATTTCTGATCGAAAGTGGCTTCGATGAGGATCCTCTAATACTCAAATTAGAATTTTGGATAATAGAGGAGGGAGTGAACATATTGGAAAGAAGAGTTTTCATACCTTGGGGATCCCCTGTGAACTTTTATTCATAAATGAGACCGAAGAGCCATGAGAAGAAAAAAATTTAGATAATTTTTACCTTACCTTATCTCAAGAGATTTGATTGTTATCCTATCCTTATTTGAAAAGATTTGTTTTGTTATTTCTTCCTTACCCATTTCACGGTCAGTGGTTGTTTGAATTTTGAATGAGACACGGGATTTGAGGATTTGTGAGAGTCGATCTTCCTTTATATGCTTCATATCTTCGGCCACTACGAAATCTCCTCCCCCGAACAATCCCCATGCAGAAATGCATTAATAATATCAAGCTGAAAGAAATTCTAATGTTTTAGCAGCCGCCCCAGCTATGAGACATCAAACAGTAGCAGCCACCCGGCTATTAGTGCAAAAGTCTCTATGTAATTAAGGCCTTCAATCTGGGTATATCTTTTTGCCATAAGTCGAGTCTTATATCTTCCCGTACTTCTCGTCTGTCTTATATTTGATCTTAAAACTCACTTGAAACCTATCGATTTCTTATCCTTAGACAAAGATTAATTCCAAAGTCTTAAGTGTTGTTCTCTTCAAGACCAGTGATTACTGCAGCAATAGCTTCATACCACCTGGGATCCTTGATTGCTTGTAAATAGGATTTGGGCTCATAATGAGCACTAAGAGAAGCAATGTAAAACCAATATGGAGGGGTGAACTTATTGTAAGAAACAAAATTAATAATGAAGTAGGCCGAAATTGAAGAGATTGATTAAGAATTGGGATATGTTGACTTTACCGCTCTAGAAAATTTGGATTCATAATCCTCCAAGTATCTGGGAGGATGGTGATCGCATTGTGGACATTGTGGCTGTGAAGGTATGAGTTCAGTTCGTGAGGAATCATACCCATTTACCAAATCAACATCAATCGATGGTGGGTCATGATTCGAAGACTGTGGTTGATCATTGTATGGTAAATTGGGCTCATCATCGATAACAAGCGTTGGTATAGATGTAGTAGTGACAAGATCAGATGTTTGCCAACTTTGACAGGCATAAGGAAAGATAGTCTCATAGAATATAACATCATGAGAAACAAATACTTGCTAACTCTCAAGATCATACACTTTATAGCCCTTGATACCTTGTGGATAACCAACAAATATATACTTGCGTGACCTAAGAGCAAATTTATTTTTGTTTGGTGATGGACATAACAAAGACAACCAAAAGTATGCAAATGTGAATAATTTGAAGGTTTAGAAAATAGTAATTCATAAGGACTTTTTCTAGACAAAATTTTTGATGGCATACAATTGGTCAAATATGCAGCGGTCAAGACATATTCCTCCCAAAAAGCAATAGGTAAACCGGATTGAAAATGAATAAACTGAGCAACTTTTAAAAGGTGTCTATGTTTGTGTTCAACAATGCCATTTTGTTGTGGCATGTTAACGCAGGAAGTTTAGTTGAGATTCTCATGTTTTTGGAAGAAATTTTTATGGGCCCATCGCTAATTCAAGTGCATTGTCAGAATGTACGGTTTTGACAGTAAACCAAATGATTTTGATGATGTTATAAAATCAATAAAGTGTTGATATGCATCAGATTTATGTTTCAATATATACACCCAAGTTGCTCGTGAGAAATCATTAACAAGAGTTAACAAGAATTGACCACTGGACCGTGAAGCAGTTCTGTATGGCCCCCAAATATCACAATCAATAAGAGTAAAGGGTCTACTTGATTTATTAAAACTTAGAGGAAACATATTTCTTGTTTGCTTTGCATGGTGGCAAACATCACAACACTTATTAAAATCTCTAAAGGACAAATTAGGAATTTGAGAAATCAAAGACAATGTATCAAAAGAAACATGACCTAAATGCTGATGCCATAAATTAGGTGAAGAAATGGTAGCTGCGGCAAGAGGAATGCAAACTTTCCTGAAGTGATATAAGCCATCTTTCATCTCACCCATTCCAACGAGCCTCTTCGTGGCTAGGTCCTGCAAGACATAAAAAGTGGGAAAGAATGTCATGGTACAATGATAATCTCTTGTTAACTTGCTAATAGAAGCTAAGTTACAATGGAAAGATGGTATATAAAGAACATTATGTAGAACAAAACTAGACATTAAAGCTTTCCCAAGGGATTGAACTGGAATTGAATTACCATTAGGTAAAAGAACAGGCAAATTAGGATTGCAATCTTGTGAATCGAACAAAAGAGTTTTAGAAAAGGCAATGTGCTCGGAAGCTCCACTATCTATAATTCAATCAGAATTTTCATTGAAAGAGGTAACCTTACCACAAAGTTGACTATGGAAGACTTAGAAATAGATAGGAGGGACATCAACTGATCATTTTGTTCCCGTCTAAGACCCGTGAAAGGTGATGATTCATGTGTTTCAGTGGATGAAGAAAGAGGACCCGAGGTGGCATTGTTAGCTATTGCATCAGAAATCATGTGCCCTTTCAAAGATCTCCCCTTGGACCTCCAATCTGCAGGGTAGCCAACAAGTTCAAAACATGCTTCTTTTCGATGAACCAACTTACCACAATTGTCACACTTGGTTCGTTGTCCTCCAGATTTTGCAGAAATTTGCTTATTGTTGCAAGAATTCTTCACAATAAAGGCAGCCGCGTCAGTCATAGAGGATCGATTAGCAACCAAGCTCTGTTGCTTCTCCTCTCGGGATACCAATGCATATGCCTTACT
>KE505528.1:211858-222692 GCA_000441515.1 Elaeis oleifera
CTTTAGGACTATAATTAATCGACAAAGGAGGATTTATCGTTAAATCTTTAAAATATTCGTGACCAAATGATATGCTATTAATAGGATGATAGCAATATCGAGTATAGATCGTTACATGCTATATGAGTTAGTTATCCTTTTAACCAAGGAGCGTGGGGCTACTGTTATCTCATACAAATGAAATATAGGTGTACATTCGCATCGAACATGATAATGTGCCAAGCACTCTATTGTCAAGAGTAGCCCATGAAGGATATGGGTATAAGTGTCTCTCTGACCTGAGACCACAATGGTGATTTGTAAGCAACTCACTGTATTTAGTATCGGACCATCTGAGTTTCTAACTCAGTGACGGAAGGATACTGGGTATAGTCAAGTACTTATCAAGTCGGTGTGTGAGTCAAGATAGAATTGATCTTTTTGAATTAGTAGGAGATATGCATCAGTGTATTTCAATTCAGTAAAATCTTAATCAAAAAAATCTATGAGATGAATTTGAAAGGTTAAATACAATATGATCGACTAAATTAGGGTTGATAGTTAAACTCTAGGTCACCTTGAGTATTTGGATCAAAGAGATAAATTATACAGTAACCATACGTCAGTAGGTTCTAGAAGGTTGCTTTGCAATACTTCGACCTATCCGATCGTTGGATCATCATCACTAGATGGTTACATTGATTGGTATAGAAAATTATTTTTATGCTACTAACTTAGGTTTGAACTGATGGAGTCACACGTATTAGAAGATTTGATCAGATTAGATGGCTGAAGAGTCCAATTGGATTGTGACTCTAGTGAAGAGTCCTACTCAGACTAGAACTTTGGGGAGAGTCCCACTAGAACCAGAACTATATTATTTTAAAAATTAATAAATAATTAAATTACTAATTGAGTTAATTTGATTGAGCAAAGAGCTTTGGATCAAGTCTTCTTGAATTAGATTCAGTTCGACTCTGATTGGGTTTGATATGATCGAGCCCGATTACAAGAAAATTTGATCATGATTCGATCAGGGTTTTGACTCGGCTAATTCTTAGTTAGGTTAGAAATTTGATGAGATATTTAGATTTCTAATTGGATTAGATTAATTTCTATTAGTGGGTTCAATCTAAATTTAATTTGGATTAGAATTGAATTAGAAATGAAGAGTCCAAGTCAAATTAGGACTCTATCCTTGTCTCCTACGCCACTCTTGAACCCATACCAATTTTTTCACGTCTAATTAGATTTGGGATGTGATTTTTGGCATCATGATAGAGGGTCCAATAAGAGTGGGCAGCAATAGCTGATGAGTCATAATATTATCTCTTGTCTAATTCGAATACGATCTGAGTTAGAGATAAGAGGTAAACTAGGAAAGAGATTTTTCATATATAGAATATTGTTGGTGCCGTATTAATTTTTTTTTATTTTTTTGAAGAATCTTTTGGTGTGTGAGACTCCAAAATCTTCTCCACATCATAATGATTTTTTAAATTTTTTGAGATGCCAAAGGAGGTTTTGGTGTTGACTCTTAGTGCCCTTCCTTGGAAAATCATAATTCCTAGTCTATAAAAAGGGTCCTCTCTCTTGGACATCCCATGTTCTATCCTTACTGGTTTTATTTTCAGAGCCTCTTTTCCTCCTCCTCTATTCCTCTTCTTAATCTTCTCTTGCTTTAGAGTGTCCAAGGTACTTGAAGAAGGAGGAACATATCAGCTGTTGAAGTTGCTTGCAGTCTAGCACCTCCAAGTCTCTGATCTGCATCTGTCTTCACATGGATCTTCCTGTAGAGGTCAGACGACTCCGTGTGGCTGTGAGGGACTTGAAGAACACCTTCTCCAATCATTGGACTAAAGAAGATCAAGATCAAATTTGTTGGTAACGATCTCTAACTTATTTGATTCCTATGGTAGATCTAATAGTTAGATCTAGTATTTCAGCATCGATGAGATCGATGCTATTTTATTTTCAGATCTATAGTGCATATTTTTATATCAAAGATCATGACGTGGTAGTCTAAAATAGGATCTTATACATGTGATTAAGATTAAATTATTTAACTTTTATTTTTACTGTATAAATTTTAAAATTACATGTACTGCACTACTGCATATTTCCTTCAAGAAAGTCGTTTATTGTCCACATAAGTACCACACATATGAAAAATGACTCATTCATCAAAGCATCAAAAGTTGAAATATCTTGAATGCTCTATAACTATTTCAGCTTGGTAATAAGAGGCTGTAAATAGACATCAATATCATTTCCTATCTCCATCGGTCTAGAGATGAGCACTATCATGAAAGTGAAGGGTTCACACATATTTATGGTGAGAGGTTGTAAACCCGAGTAAACACTGGCCATATACTGTGGTTAGTATTCATGTGCTTGAAGGGGTTAAACCATCGTATGACAAGCCCAACCTCACATTGCATATCTCTTGTGTGAAGTTGGGATATATTTCATTAAACTTTTGCCATGTCTCTCTATCGGCTGGATGCCTCAATGCATCATCTTTTGTTACTTCTCTTTATGCCATCTCATATCCTTCGATGTTCTTGCCGACATAAATAATTTTTGTAGTCTTGGTATCAAAGGAAAGTGTCACATCAACTTTTGAGGAATACGGATCGATGTGCCATCTTTATTTATTTCTATCTTGATACACTACACATCGTGCACTCATTTCCGTTGGTATTCCCCTTCTAATAGAGCATGCAATTATTAGGGCATGCATGTATCTTGTTGTAAGTAAAGCCCAACTATTCAATAATCTTTGATATCTCATAATTATTCTTTAAAATTTATACATTATCCGAAAGAATGTCTCCCAAAAGCTTTAGTATACAGTTCACTCCACTATTACTAAATCCATTGGAGCATTTTGCATGATACAACCAGATTAAAAACTTAAGCTTCACCATCCTTTTACATCTGGCATACAATGGAATATTAGCATCCTCCATCAACTTATGGATTTTCTTCACATCCTCATTGTTTGTCATTCCACTAACCACAAGATCAGGCATGGACATAAATGCACCGTCATTGTGACCAACAAATAGGAAGATATCACAAACCATTTGTTCCACTCGTCCATTACATTGAGCACCTCCTTGCAGTCTACACTCACCATGTTGATCCCAATAAATTTTATAGTTGGATTTAAAGCCATAAATAGTGAGGTGATCATTTACATTTTGACGAGATAGCCAAGGCCTGCCCATACACTTCTTATAAGGATATTGGATAAGTCCATGGTCTCTGAATTTCTCTATAGTAAAATCAAATAACTTTTGAAGTCCAATCTCATATTCTCGCAAGAGCCTACTCAACTTCATCCACCCCATATCCATTATAAAAATGGTGATACTATAATTAAATCATGTGTGAAAATGAGACACAATACAATAACATCAAGATAATTTGGTAGTAATTGGTCATAATTTATGCATGCATACTAATGCTTAGAGTTCAAAACATCATTATATAGGCAAAACAAATATATTATTTCAATCATGACAAGTTGAGAAGGACTAACCAAATATTATATGCATTATAAATAAATATTTGAAGGAATAAAAATATATTAAATATCATTTTTAGATATGTAATAAATACATCCTGTCATCAATTAATAGGTAAAATAGGTCTTATTCTATTCAAAAAATATATTAATTCTATAGGTCTATTACAGTAATCAAACGATATGCAACAGAGGCTGAAAAAAATTTTGATAGTATTTTTCTTAATTTTTTATGTAGGAAGAACAAAAGAAATATTATCCAAAATTTTTTCAAACCCTCAACATACCATTTGATTACTGTAATAACCTATAAATTTTTATATTTTCAAATTATCCATAATGGACAATCAATTGACTAATGTACATAATTCTTCTATCCGTATAAAATAAATAAATATATGGATACATTAGAATATATACATCAATCAACTGATGGGTCTATCGCTCCATACAATGTAAATTTATTAAGATTAACACATAATTAATACTGTCGACACCCTTCATTGCTCTGAGTGCACTAGGCATGCAAGGACTAGATGCCTTGGATGCCAGATATGACCTGAAGCCTGGGCATGCCCAAACCCCATGTTTGCAATGCTGCTCGACACCTTTCCACTGGCACGGTGCAGAACCTACCGGCACGGCCTAAAATCCACCGACATGATCCAGAACTCGATGGCCTAAAATCTAATGGCACGGCCTAGAACCTGTCGGTATGGCCCAGAATTCATAGGCACGGCTCAAAACCCACCAGCATGGTCCAGAACCTGATGGTCTAGAACCCGACGGTATGACGACAGCTGCGACATGACCCAGAACCCACCGACAGGGGTTGTCTTTAAATATTATTATGAAATAATTATAAATATTATTATAATATTATAAATGATTATAAATATTATTATGAATGAAATGATAAAAAAAAATCATATCTGCGGCTGTGGGAGGGGGTCGCACAGAGCTGTAGGGGTCGTCGGCGGTGGCGCTAGAGGAAGGGGGCGGTGGTGGGGCAGGGTGCGGGGCCAAAGGGGTCGAGGAAGAGGGTGGTGCTAGAGGGGGCGCTAGAGGGAGGGCGACGACCAAAGGGGTTGGGCCGAGGGAGGCATGGCATGAGATCAAAGGGGATCGGGGCAGAGGGAGGGGACGGTGCTGGAGGGAGGGTGGCAGCGCTAAAGGGAGGGCGGTGGCCAAAGGGGGCTAGGGCTGAGGAAGATGGGGTCGAGAGAGGCGAGGCCGAGGGAAGCTGGGCCAAAGAGGGTGGAGGGAGGGGCGGAGAGAGGTGGGCGGAGGGAGGTGAGGCCAGAGGGGGCCGACGGTGGAGCTAGAGGGATGAGGCGGCAGTGGTCGAGCCAGCAGTAGGGGCAGGTATGGTTTTAGGTAAAGAGGAGAGAGAGATGCTGACGTATGAAATGAAGAAGAGAGGGTATGATTGGAAGAAATTCACAGACCTATGGTAGCTGTTTCGAAAACCACTGCCATAGATCTATAGCAGTGGTTATCAACCACTGCAATAGATATTTAGGGACCTATGGCAGTGATTTTGAAAGCCACTGCAATATACCTAACCACTGCTATAGAGCATAAATATAATTTTTTCATATTTTCTTTGAATACGGTATAATTTAAATTTAAAATTCATCTTCATCATTCATTATCTAAATAATTATTGTTAGAGTATCGTGATAAAAGACCATCTTGATTTGATAGTCCTAGCTATGTCGATCAATAAAATTTGATATCAATGGTCACGAATGATCACATGATGATCTTATAGATAGAGTTTATCGATGGATATGAAAACTTACAAATGATGATCTCGATGATATTTGTAGCATACTATCAAAATTTTACTTCAATCAGATATTATTATCATGGTCAATTTAGCACGAGATAATTTCGGTCGCTAAATGAAAAATAAGTGTTCAAAAGGCCAAACAGCATCCAATTATAAGATGATTTCTAAATAAATGATCTTTGCTACTACTTTAATCATTTATACGGTGGTGATCATAAAATTCAAACCTCATATATATGAACGATCTAAAACTATATGTCTCTTGATATTTATTCTTAAAGTCCTTGGATAATTATGCTTGTACTTTTGTGAGATCTGCTTAACATGGATTGTTCATATAGGCACGGTTTAGATTTTAAGATCACCATCATATAAATAATTAAAGTAGTAGTAAAAATTATTTATCTAAAAATTATTTATAATCAGATACCGTTTGGCCTTTTGATCATTCATTTTTATTTAACGACTGAAATGATCTCATGCTAAATTGACTATGATAATGATGTCCGATTGAAGTAAAATTTTGATAGTGTATTACAAACATCATTAAGATCATCATTGCAAGTTTTCAGACCCATCGATGATTTTTATCTATCAGATCATTATACGATCGTTCATGATCGTCGAAATCGAATTTTATTGATCAACATAACTAGGACTATCAGATTGAGGCAGTCTTTTGTGACGACACTTTAACGATAATTATTTAGATAATAAAGATGAAGATAGACTTTAATTTAAATTATATCATATTCAGAAAAAAAATATGAAAAAAATTATATTTAGGTCATATAGTAGCGGTGCTTAAGCAGTGGTTGCTTAATAACCGCTGCTATAGGTCTATTGCAACGGACAAGTAATCGTTGCCATAATAGTATAGTAGCAGTTATAAGTAATCGGTGACATAGGTTTGAGATATGACCATGGTTATATGTAACCGCTGCTATAGGTCGAACCTATGGCAGCGGTTATACGTAACAGTTGCGATAGGTAAAACCTATGACAGTAGTTATGTATAACTACTGCTATAGGTTCAATATTTGCCAGCGATTAATTAACCGGTACTATATCTCAAGCCTATGGCAGCGGTTACGTATAACCGCTGCTACTGGTCGAACCTATGGCAATAGTTATATATAATCGCTGCTACATTCGATCTGTGGTAGTGGTTATAAATAACCGTTATTATAGATCCCATCTATGGTAGCGATTTTTTATAACCGGTGCTATACAAGCTATGGCAGTAGTTTTCGAACTGCTATAACAGTAAGCGCTACCATAGACTCTTACTGTAATAGTGATAGTAATATGTAATACATACAATACTTTTTATAATAAAATATTATGAAGGAGTACTATAGTAAAACTCTAGAAACTTATACTCTTTGGATGGTCATGATTGATGATATGTTGATCTATTTTGTTCCTCTTTTGGTTGTAACGGATGGGATCGGATGAATGCTGCAACACGTATCACACGTGGCTGGGAGTACGTGTAGGGAGGAAGGTTGGATGTGAACTTTGGGCTGTAACCAAAGTTCACGTATACGTTATTGCCCTCGTATGAATCCGTTTTTACATTTTATTCTTGAAGTCCTGCTTGACCAGTCCGTATCGTCGCTGAATTTTCTGCTCCGAACAATTCAAAAAAGAAGACAACTGGCCAGGACCGGATTGATTTGGAACGGAATTAGTTCAATCATCTTGACCGGCTTGGTTTAGAAAAGGAAGCCGTTTGGCTTGGCCAATACCAACTTTTGGAGGGATCAGAACTCTAGGAAAATGGATAAGATACAATCAAATATATGAATAAAAATGATATGGATATTATTCATTCGATTTTATTTTGTATCCAGATTGACATAAATTTGAAGATCCAACTAATATCTAAATTCATAAAAAAAATAAATATAGATATAAATAGACAACCATCTGATTTATATTTAAATTTATATATAACTCTATATAATTTTATGTAGCACTTATTATTTTTTTAAAAAAATATAGAATCATATAAATATATTATTAACTTGATTTATCATCTATTTAATAGTATATTTAATACTATAATCATAAAATTTAATTATATAAATTACAACCATCGTTATATCCATATTTTTTATTTTTGAATTATATCTATATTTATTTAAATAAATATAAATATAATTTTTATATCTAAATCATATTTATATCTATATTTTTATTTATTAAATAAATAAATATAATATAATATAAATATATTGATATCCAATCCGGATCTGATCTAATTTTAATCGAATCAAATATTATAAACTCCAACACATCAATCCTTGATACCTTTCGATTCAGCTGGCTCCAGAATTTCCGCCAACATAATTTTCTTGTTTTACCTCTTTCTGACACCATTTATTCTTGATATATTTTCAACTTTCACTGCCAATTGATTAGTACAACTTTTTGATTTTTAGTTGTTCTCCATTAACTATCCTATACCTGTTCACCGTACTCAAAACAGAGCCCACACCCCGAGGCAAATCAAGCCATTGCTTATGGAACCAAGGATTAGTATAATTGGGTCCAAAGAAGCAGGGGCCAGCAACCATCTAGAATTGAATCCCACCCTTTATCTAGAGATGCAAATTTAATTATCTTATAAATACTGTATAGGTGCATGTATTGACATCTAAAGGTACCACCCAAAGGTGTGCAATCATGAAACTCTTTGTGGGATGCAATGGCATCTCCCGAGTGTGATATAGTTGTATAACAAGATACAAACCCATCCAAACAGCTTCTAGCTCAACACAAGGTACTAAAGATGTTTACTAGCAGCCTATAACAGAGACCGATCATTATTTTGTTAATATATATAGTAGCTATAGGCTTAGTGGCAGATTCAAAAATTTTATTTATAGAATTAATATAATAAATAAAGCAAAAGTGCTATGGAGAGAGAAAAAAAATATTTATTTCTAAAAATAATAAAAATATAAAAAGATAATATGTAATATCTTAAACATTCTTTATAATAAATATTATAAAGAGCACCATAATAATTTAATATTATTAAATATTAAAATTATAATAGTTAAGTAAAATTATTTTAATTATATATATTTAATATGAGTAAAAAAAAGATAAGAATAAAAAAATATTACAAAAAAAAGAAGTTAAAAGAGACGTACCTAATTCAGATTGAGGAGAGACATAAAAAAGGGCATATGCAGTAATTCAAAATATATGCATCACATTCATAAATCATAATCAATAGAATGTAAAAATATTTGATAGTTTATTGATGAATCTAGAAAAAATGCACCACTTACCTCACATGTACTCTAACAAACCTAAATAATTTCTGAATTTTTTTTAAATCTTTAATTAATAGATCATATTGTAGTATCTCATTACTGGATATCTTTTCTTAAGATGACCACACTCCTGTATAAGATCAAGTCCAATAATTAGAAGGGATATGAATAATTAAGAAAGGTAGGATGGATAGTAGTCACATCCAATCGTCCAAATCAATCCAATTATCTAACTTCATGCGATAAAGATTAGGCTAAGATATAGGTAGTTTAATGGAGATTGAGCATGATCAATGCAGTAGTGTCTCACAAGAGTCAAAGTGGAGGTTGGCACACTATCCAACAATCAGAGGTTAGTTTAATTAGATCACTTTATTAATCAAGGTCATTAAAGATGCAAGGATTTGATAGAAATCAATAAACTAGATCTCATGATACCTACAAAGACTCAAATGGTATGGGTATACTATCCCACCACTAGGATAGTTCTAAGTCTATCTATTAGATCAGCTGAGACTCAAAGCTATGGACCTTGGACCTTTTACTGATTTCATAAATCAAGTAAAGAGAGAATAGCAGAGGAGAGAGAAGTTAATAAGATGGAATAAGATTGATTAGACGGGCATTGTCAGGCATTCCCATCAAGCCAATCAAGATAATTTAATCGAATCATGATTAAACTAGTATATAGATTATTCAATAAACATGGATGATCATATCTAATAGACTCAATCATGGCTAGGGGAAGTGTCGATATGCTACTCGATGATCATGGGTTAGGATTCTTCACTAAACTTGATTAAAATTATTAAGAAAATTTTTTTTTGAAGATCCAGAAAATACTTTTAGAGAAAAATAATTTAGAGGGAGAAATTTATAGAGAGAGAAAGTAGAGAGAGGAAATAGAGAGAGAAAGTGGAGATAAAGTGGAAAGAGGGAGGAAGATAAGAGGAAGAGGGAAGAGAGAGAAATTTTTTTTTCCTTTCTTCTTCTCCTTTCTTTCTTAGTGGAACAGGGGACCTCCCACTCCCTTTCTTTCTTGGAATAGAAGAGAGTTTCTCATTGGCAATGGCAGTGGCTGAGGATGCAGGCCATACTGGCATAGTCAAAGGATCTTAAGTAGATAGTCCGCAGAGACAACTGTCGCTAGAAAAATCAAGAAAAATAGATGGAAAGCAAAAGGAAATAGGGGAATCAATTGAGCCCTGGTTCAGCAAAATTAAGTGGTTCACTAGCCAAAATCCTTGATCTATGGTCATGGAGGATGGGAAACAAGATTATTCAATAGATTAGGGGAATCTTAGCTCATTTTTAGTGATGCTCAGGCTGTGGTAGTCATGAAAACCATTGGTGAAAGCTCAACAAACTCTGACAATTTCCTTCAGCTTGAGTCCAATCTTTGATGGGAAGAAGAGGGAAGCCCTCTTCTCAATGCTTGGCTCCGATTAGGAGTGGATTAGGAGAAGAACATTCCTAATAAGAGTCTTCTCTCAAATGTTTTTAGCCTTACTTTAAGATTTGTGCAATTGGGTTGGGGTATCACGCTATCAGCTGTTATAAACTTTGGAATAGTTGAATTTGAAAAATCCATCTCAACATTTAACAATGTGCGCCAATGAGATGATGGTGCATTGGATAACCAAGGGTGACTGAAGACATTTTCTGAAACCCTGAACCAATAATCCATAAAGATGATGCTCAATTATAGGACCTATGCGACAAATTTTATTCCAAATAGCTGAACATGATATAGGTTTTTTATAAGAATACCATGATCTTGGAAATCTATGTTTGGCTTTGACTAATTGACCAAGGTATAAGATGAAGCCCTTTTGATCCGAAATGTGCCCCACAAGAAGGATCAGAACGATCTGTCTAATGCATTGAGCACCAAGAAAGAATATGAACACATGACATGGGATTTATACGGACCAAGGACCACCCATTGAAGGGTTGCCCATCCCACAAAGGATAGGGTCTTCCATTATCACCCCATGGTCTTCCTCATGACCTTATCCATAAGATAATTAAAATGAGATGGGTTCAAAGCTGTACCTATCCTTGGGACACCCAAGTATTTCCACACTCCCCTCTTCACAAGTGTTGCTGCAAAAATCCGCCGGCGTCGGAGATGCTGGAGTCGAGGGTGCTGCGGTCGCCGTCGGAACCTGCAAAAGAAGTCTAAACCGGAGGTGGGGTTGCTCCGGCAAGATCCTCCGACGCTCAAGTCAGTTCTCT
>KE505528.1:314008-326833 GCA_000441515.1 Elaeis oleifera
CAGTTTTGATGGTTTTTGGAGGAGCAGGAGGCGGCTGATAGGGCAACAGAAGATTGCAACGAGGGTGGTCCAAGTCCAGGACAAGGGACTTGAACAAGATCAGATGTTACCGGTGTGATGAGTGGGACTTCTAGCCAGAGATTGTCCTCAACTTAAGAATCGAAACAGTGATGGTCAGTAGCGACTCAGAGGGTGATGCCCTAAAGATATCTGACGAGATATCTACTTCTTTTCAAGTAGTAGATTTTAGATTCTACATGACCTATCATGTATATTGTAGAGAAGAACAGTTTGACTCCCTGGATAACAGTGAGGGCACTATTTATCTATTGGATGGATAGAGCTATGCGATCAGAGATTTCGGGATGATCAGTTAGAGGACACATGATGGTGTAGTGAGGAGATTGGGAGAGATCTGATATATATCCGATTTCAGATAAAATCTTATCTCACTTAGTAGATTGAATTCGAGAGGCTACAGGATGGTAGCTGGTGGAGGAATCCTGAAGGTGTTGCACGACAATAGGATTATTCTGGAGGGAAAGAAGAGGATGAAAGAATATTACTACCTAGTGGGGAGTTCAGTGCAAGGTGGAGCTTCAGGAGCCAGGAGGAGCCCTGAGCAAGATGGAGCTCCAGTTGAAGGTGGATCAGGCACTAGACGGGAGACTTGAGAGGACGAGAGATGATGTCGTAGGATGAGATTTCTATTACCATAGGAGACTTCTCCAAGTAGGTCTTTGGTCAGAGTGGATAGTCCATGACAGAAGTGGGATCGAGAGGCCTGGCTCGACTCTCACATTTGTCCATCTATGAGATAGCAGGCATGCCCTAGGGCATGGGGGTAAGATGGTTCTTAGAGATAGATGGAGGTCGAATATCAAGTCGAGGTGGAGATTGTTAAAAATATACCTCAAGATTCAGTCACATGGAGCCCATAGCGAGGTTCAGAACAAAAAACAGAGTCCAACGAGCCCAAGAATAGCTCAAACGGATTCCAGACGGAGGAGATATGCATGATGGCACAGTGTACGAGGCGGCGACGAATGCGACGGGCCAGTGGAGCATTATCGGGCCTGGCGGAGGCGCGTGTGCAAGCGCACGTGGCCCAGCGCCTGGGTGGGCCCAGCGTGGGTGCATACAGGCCGGCCTAGTGTGCACGGGCGGCCGGCCCAGCATGCGCAAGTGCCCAGGCCAGTGCTCATGCGGTCCACCATAGACTGTGGGGTGCTGGCAATCCATGAGAACTGCATGGACCAAACATGCAGCCCACGCGCGGTCCAGGATTGTTTTACACGATCGGAGGGCCCAGAATGCAGCTGATCATGATCGGATAGCTGTGGTTGATTTTGAGTTTGATCTGGTGATCAGTGGCCCTATTTTGCATGATCGGACGGCTCTGGTGCGAGTCAGTCACGATTGGACGACCATGGGTGATTCTAAGCTTGATTGGGACTCTATTTCCTATTGAATAGTATTTTTATAATTTTAGAGTCTATAAACTCTGATTGATGAGCCGTCAGTTGCATTGGAAATTGATGATGTCTTGGAGGTGTAGAAGACTTCAATAGAGATTTCAAAGAGCTTTTATGAGGGTTTTAGGATTTTTTCTTAAGAGACTCTTATACAAGGGTTGAGTGGTGAATTTCTTTTGTATTGATTTTATTTTATTCTCTCATAGTAAAGCTTACACAACCTGTGGAGGTAGGTTTGAGGTTAATCCATGCATTTATATTATGTTTCTTATTTTATTTCTTCTTTCTTCCTATCGCACTGTATGGTATTGGATCCTGGTGGTGCTATATTTACAGACTTCAATTTTCAATCGAATCATGATGATAGAAAGAGTGTGTTGGGATACGTTTATATCCTAAACAGTAGAGCAGTCTGCTAGAAAAGCTTCAAGCAGCACACTGTGGCTGACTCTACTTGCAAGGTGAAATATATCGCGGCATCCGATGCTGCGAAAGAAGCTGTGTAGTTATAGAAGTTCATCAGTGAGCTTGGAGTGGCACCCTCTCTCGATGATTTTATCTTATTATACTATGACAGTACTGGCGTCATTGTTCAAGTGAAGGAATCAAAGTCACATCAATGCACCAAGCACATTCTGCACCGATACCACCTAATTCGGGAGATCGTAGATCAAGGTGACATCGAGCTTCAGAAGATCGATGGAAATAGAACCTAACCAATCCATTTACTAAAGCCCTCAGTGTCAAGAAGTTTGAAGATTATAAATCGAAGATAGATGTATGATACTGTACTGATTAACTTTAGTTCAAGTGAGAGTTGTTGAAAATTATGTCTTAAAATCAATCGTCAGTCTATTGACGGTTTAGCTAATTATTGTAATTGTATATAAATTATTAAATAATAAATATTATTTGATTTTTTATCATTTTGAATACATCTTATTTGAACTCCTATTTTGTGATGAAATCCATACGACTATTTGAATTGATGTAGGAGGATATATTGTTTAGTCCTTAAACCTAGTTCAAGGCCAAATGATATGCTATTATTAGGACGATAGCTATATCAAGTGTAGGTCATTGTGTGCTATGGGAGTTGGTTGTCCTCTTAATCAAAGAGTGTGGAGACACTGCCCTAGTATGCAAGTGAGACGTAGGGGTACATCTCACTAAACGTGACCAACTGCTGAGTGAGCACTCTATTATCAAGAGTAGCTCGCGAAGGATGTGGGTATAAGTGTCTCTCCGATCTGAGATCACCATAGTAACTTGCAAGCAACTCACTATGCTTTGGTGCGGACTACATAAATTTCTAATTCAGTGATGAAAGATTTCTGAGCATAGTCAAGTACTTGTGAAGTCGGTGTGAGAGTCAAGATAGAATTGACCACTCCGAATAAGTAGGTGTTAATGCATCAGTGTGTTTCAATTCACTAAAATCTCGATCGAGATAATCCATGTGATGGATTTAAAAGTTGAAATATAATGTGGATGATCTTTTCAAGATTGATAGTTGAACTCTTGGTCACCTTGAGCATTAGGGTCAAAGAGATGAATTATATGATAACCATATGCCAATAGGTTCTTAATGTTGCTTTGTAATCTTTCGACCTATCTAGATATCGGGTACCATTACTAGATGATCATATTGATTGGTATAAGAAGATTGTTTCTATGCTATCGGCTTAGGTTCGAACCTATGGGGTCATATTCAAAAAATATTTTTGATTGATCATGTGGCTGATCGATGATTAAGAATTGTTCTAGGATATAATCATTAATTTGATTGATGATTAACCTTGTGCAAAGTTGTAATAAATTAATTTACTAATTATTTATAAATTATAGAAGAATTGATTAGTGATTAGATTGCTAATTAGCTCAATTTGATCAAACAATGAGGTTTGGATCAAATCTAATTGAATTAGATTCAATTTGATTTAATCCAATTAGGTTATGAGATGATATAATTGCTAAGGATGTTCAATTCCTGATTTGATCAAAACTTGAACTTGATTAATTTTTATTTAATTAAAATTTAATTGAGGCTATTTGTTAACTAATTGAATTAGGTTCAATGGTCTAATTGGATCTAATCTAGTTTGGTTGGGTTAAGAACCTAATTAGATAAGAATTCAAATTCGAATTTGAATTGAACCAACCCATGCACCACCTCTTCTCTGCACCCACTATTTCTTCATGCAAGAAAGGTTCTTATGTGAATATTTTCTATTTCCAAAGTGCATTGTCGTGCTCTTCTCTAGTTCCATTTGGATGAGGATAAGTTGGTTCTTCATTTGAATTCAAATCATTTAAAATTTGACTTGAAACAACCCTGTACTTATCCTTATCTATACCTTGGTGCCATTTCCTTTGGAAGGCCAAAATTTGTGTGACAAATTGTAAAGTGAATGTCATGAGAAATATCTCATGCCTCAGCTCTTATGGCACCTCACTTGGATAAAGATAAGTGGTTGAGTTTCGAATTCAAATTGGTTTGAATTTGAACTACATCTAACCACTTTATCCTTATCCCTTCACCTCTCCATGCCACCTTAAAATTTCCTCTCATTTTGTGTGGCAAAAAGAGAGAATTTTATCATGGAAAATCTCTTTTGGGAGAGAGGGGGCATCAAACAGAGAGGGGGCGGGCTCTATGCATGAGAAATAGAGGAGAGACTTTCCTTTTGGGTGTGAGGTCTAGGGTGGGTTCTAAGGTTTTGGCTCTTGGTTTTATGTGAGAAGAAATACAAGGTCTTGCTCTAATCTCCCACACCACCACCTCCTCATGTAGTTCCATCTTCTGATTCAAAAGAGTCTGGATGATCCAAAGGAAGAAGCTTATTCCATTCATCCAATGCCTTCTATGCGATCTAGCACTCCCAAGAAGGACAATCTGATCAGGGCTTCGAGCGAACAACTTGCAGAGGCTAGATGAGTTATGCGGCTAGTCGATATTAGAAAAAATCTCATACCATACCTATCAGCAGTGGTGATCATCGATCCATGTAAGATAATGAGTTCTAAACTCATCTGATTAAATCTAATGGTTAGATCTGATCTAGGACATAGATGTGATCGATGTAGTTTTTTCTTATATCAATTTTTTTATATGCAAATTTCATGTCTTAATAGGTAGTTTAGATCTAATCTAAAGCATGCATAGGAGATTAAAATATTTAATCTACTATCTTCTACTATACAAAATTTAAATAATATTTGAGCTGTCGATTTTCCTTCACTAATCTCCATGCCAACCATAAAAGAGTTATGGGTCTTGGTGTGAAGGTTGATCATAGTTCACCATGCAAGCACCTGAGAGAGGGGTGTGAAATAGAGAGGAGGCAGGGTCTTCTGTGCGTGAAACAGAGGAAAATTATTTCCTCTTTGGGCATGAGAAATTAGGTGGGCATGAGACTTTTGGTGTAGGTTCCCTTGGGTTTTATCTAGGGATTTGAAAAGGTGAGAAAAGTATTTCTACACTTTCTTCTTCCACCTTCTTCTTCATCTATAAATCAGCCATCAAGAGGGTCTCTACATGAGCTAGCACTCCCAAGAGATCATTCAGATCGGAGCTTCGAATGGATACCCATAGAGGTCGGACGTCAGTGCGGCTGCTGCGCAATAGAAAGAACTTCAAATTCACCATAATCAACTATGGTGAAAATCGACCCACGCTCAGGTATGAGATCAGATCTCAATTCCTCATAGATATGATCTACTATTCAGATGTGATATGTAGTATTCATTTTCAAATTATGCATTTATATCATATAAACAATCCTTACATATGTAGACTTTAGATTAGTCTAATGCATGATAGATTAAATAGTTTAATTAAACTTATTTTTCTATTCTTAATTGAAAAATATTTTAAAAATCATGCATGAAACCGTATGCACTTTTCATCAAATGGTATCAAAGCAAAGTTGCTTGACATGAACATATATGCATTCAGATTTGATATAAATCTGTTTTGAACAAATTTTTTATATATTTTTTGATCTATTTGTAAGTAGATTTTCAAATCCATTTCGAACAGATTTTACAAAATTTTTTTGATCTGTTTTGAATAGATTTTCAAATCCATTTTGAATAGATTTTTTTAGAAACTTTTGGATCTATTTTTGAATAGATTTTTAGATCTATTTTGAGCAAGTTTCTGGTTCTATTTTGAACAAATTTTTATAGAGTTTCAAACATACTTTGAACCTAATTTTTATTTGTGTTCAAATCTAATTTCTGAATAGGTTTCATGGATACTTAGATCTGAAATATATGATTTATATGATGTATAAATTTTGGTTCAGATTTGAAATTATTTGTAATGTAAAATTATGTTTAGATTAAATCTAAAAAGATTTCATAATTTGATTTATCATTGTCCCATGCATATATGATATGTGTAGTGTAGTTTAATGTCTTAGTAGCCTAGTACTTGGAATGGGTACATCACCATGACCGTCTGGTCATAAGAGAAAGTAGGAATTTAAGTCCCTCTCTTGCCTAATTGACGGGTTCTCTTATGACCTGTAGGGGTGCCGCTTGTGATGTCTCATAAAAAGAACCACGAAAAAAAATGATTACATATTTATGCAATAGTTTTACATTTGAAATTATTTCATTCCTGTGCTTAATTAAGAATTAAAAGTAGAAATTTTAGATCTAAAATTGAGAATTTAAGATCTTTAGACATTGCATAAAACATGAGATATGGGTTAGCTTGAATCTGGTCTTTTTGACTAGATTAAACCTAGGATTTAAATCAAATGGATAATAGACTAAATTGAGTAGTTGATCGAATTTAATCAAAAGTTGATTTGGATTAGCTCAGTCACTCTAGATCAAACTTAATAGTTGTAGTTGATCAAGTCTATGATTTTGATTTACCAAATGGATCTGATTATGGCTTAGTGGTTGAGCTTGAGTCATTTGGCTAACCAAATCAAAACTGATGAACCAATTGATGTCTAAGGCAAGTGGTTGAAAGGGATTTTAATTGGGATTATTCTCTTTCCTAAGGCCAATCGTCTAAGTTGTAAATGGTTGTGCTCTAATATATAAACTGTAATTGAATTATATTAATAAAATTACTTTTTTGCAAGCTCATCATAATTTTGCATCTTCTTTTAGAATTTTTTATGATAATATCCTTAGAGCTATTAATTATCGATAAAAAAGATTTATCGAATAATTTTAAATCTAGTTCGTGATCAAATGATACATTATAACTATGACGATAATGTTTTCAATTATAGGTCATTGTGTGCCATATGGATTGATTGTCCTCCTAATCAAGAAGTGTGAAGACACTGGTATGATATATAGGTGAAATATAAGAGTACATTTTACTATACAGTGACTTAAATGTAGAGCACTTTACTGTCAAGAGCTGCTCGTGAAGGATATGGGTATAAGTGTCTCTCTGATCTGAGATCACCACTGTGACTTACAAGCAACTCTCTATACATTGGTGCTGGATGTTTGTATTTCTGATATAGTGATGGAAAATTTTTGTGCATAGTCAAGTACTTGCGAAGTCTATGTGTGAGTCAAGATGAGATTGATCTGCTCTTGGTTTAAGGAGATAACACTATGTTATATTTTAATTTATTAAAACTGTGGCTAGAGTAATCCTTTTGATCAATCACAAGATTTATAAGGGTGAAACATAATACGGATGATTTGTCAAGAGTTTGACAGTTTAACTCTGAGGTCATCATAACCATTGGGTCAAAGAAATGAATTATACGGTAATCATATGCTAAGTCTAGAATATTACTTTGCAATTATTCAACCTATTTGGATATTAGGTATCATTGCTAGATGGTTACTTCGATTAGTACAAGAATTAATTTTTGTATTATCTACTTAGTGTTCGAACCTATGGAGTCACGTATATTTTGAAGCAATGTAGAAGAGGGCTTGACCTAGAGTCTGTAGTTCAATTTGGAAGTAGGTGACTTGATTGAACAAATAGACTTACTTAATTAAAAATTAAATTCTAGATCATATAGTATTAAATACTAGCTATATCCAGCTAGCACTACACAAAAGCTATAGGATCAATTTTGAGAATGAAGTTAATTATTTTTGATCCAAGGAATTTGAGAGAATTGAGTTCGAGTCCTAATTCGATTAGGAACTGAACTTCTGATGAGGGTTGATCTATAATAGGATTGGATTCGAGATCCAATTAATTAAATTAGATTTAATTTAGTTAGACTCAAATTTATTTAAGGCCAATTGGGTTTATCATCTAAGTTAGACTTGAAATTAAATCCTAATTGGATTAGGGTCAACAACCTTTCGAATATGATTTGAATCAGGTTCGAATCGGATTCGAATTGAGTTTTAGATTGGAATCAAATTTGACTTGGTTACTTAGCCATAAAACCCTAGACTTCTCTCTCATGTCGACTGGCTAATAGGGAAGAGGGGCACTAAGAATCCCGCCCCTCCCTTGTGCATTCGGCAATGAGAGGAGGCGCAAATTTGGTGCCTTTCTTCTTCCTTGGGTCTCTTTAGGGATAAGAGGTAATTTGAATTGGATTCAAATTAGGCCTCTTAACTCTTGATGGCATGCCACCATAAAAGGGGGCATTGAGAAGGGGTGAGAGATATAGAGAAAATCACAAAGAAAAAAAGTTGGGCGGTGGATTTGATCTAGGCGCCCTTCCTCTTTTCTCCATGCCATCCCTCCTCGCTCCTTCTTTGGTGTGACACCTAAGCCTTCATTCCCTCTATTCCATGGAGCGAGACATGCAAGCGAAGTAGAGGAGTCGCATCAGTAACTCTCGTGAAGCAGATTCAAAATGATCCGAAACTAGTTTCTTCCACTATGTAGATGGTATATTGATACCTTGTCCTAAAATTTTTAAATCTAAAATCTGTTATTTTCCTGGTATCTTATCTGAATTTGGATTTAGATTAGAGATTTTTTCTTCAAGTGGTATCAAAGCTAGGTTCCAATCTAAATGCAAATTAAAATCTGGTAGTAATCATGTGCACAGATTTTTTAAATCTGGTTTTGACCAGATTTCTGTTATGAAATCAGATCTGATTTTGATCTGTTTTCCTTGAAATTTTGATCTGATTTTGATCAGATCCTAATGGATAGGAATCAAAACTGATTTTATAATTTTCTGTAAAGTTTTGGATCTGTTTTGAATAGATTTTTTTAGGACTTGTAAATCTATTTAGAATAGATTTTTGATCTGTTTAGAACAGATTTTTTATGCATTTTGAATCTGTTTTTGAAATAGATTGTTAGATCTATTTTGAACAGATTTTTTGGATATTTTCGGATCTATTTTTGAACAGATTTTCAGACATGTTCAGAATAGGTTTTTGGTTCTATTTAGAACAGAATTTTATGGCATTACAGTCCTATTATTAAACCAAATTTTAATTCATGTTTAGATCTAATTTTAGAATATATTTCACACATATTTCAAATCTTAATGAGATGATTTATATGCTGTATAAGTTATAGGTTCAGATCTAAAATAATCATGATGTTATGTAATGATCTAATTAGATTAGATAAAAATTCTGCATACTGTCATGTTATGAATATGTTTTGATCCAGAATTCTTCTTTTACATATATGATATGTTGTGCATAAATTATTTTAGTAGCTAAGTACTCAGATTGAGTTGATCACTATGGCTTCCAGTCATAAGAGGAAGTAGAGATTAAAGTCCCGCTCTTACCCAATCGATGGGTTCTTTTATGGTGTGTTGGGGTGCTGTTGTGATTACATCTCTTGAAGAAGAACAACGAAAAAAATTTTTAGAATCGTTCTAATCATAAGTAAATTTAGATTAGATTTAAAAGATTTATTTTCATATTTCTTGATTTAAGCAAAATATTTAGATCTGATAATAATTTATAATCTGAAATTTTATGACATATGATGCAAATTTTGCATGAAACTTTTGTGAAATAGTTTTACATTGAAATTATTTAATAACTAATTTTATATGCTTAATTAAGGATTAAGATATGAAATTAAGAGATTTAGATTTGAGAATTGAAGATCTTGAGACATTCTATAAACTATGGGGCAGTGGTTAGCTTAAATCAGGTTATTTAACTAAGTTAGACCTAGGATTAGAATCAAATGTAATATGGACTAAATTGAGAAATTGATTAAATCTAATCAAGAGTTGAATTAGATTAAGTCAAGATTTCTCTAGATCAAACTCAAGAGTTATAGCTTGATTAAGTCCATATTTTGATTTTAACAAATGGACCTTGATTGTGGCTCATTGGTTTGAGCTTGGATTAAAAAACTGATCTGATTAATTCTTATTGACCAATAAGTATCTAAGATAAGTTTGACAATATGATTGGTGGTTTTTAATTGGCAGCCCATTTACTTTGCCATTCTGATGGTGTCTAAGGCAAGTTTTGACAGACCCTCCTACCGATCTGATTTACCTGACCAACTTAGTCAATTAAGTTATGAGTTAGGTTGCTTGATGATTCAAGCTAACCCATACTATTGAGGTTAATCAATATGGCTGATTCAGATGTCTCTGAACTAGCTTGTTCTTAGTCCTCTAAGATAACTTGGTTAAGTCAGTGAGAGAATTTTCGAATTACTAGTCAATTTTTTCTCTTGACTCTAAAATAAATAATTAAATCTTCTAAATTATTAAGTCCTTAAAATGATAATGTTAAAGAGTTAACAAGTTCATAGCTTCCCATTAAAGTGGACAGTAATGGGTCCAATAGTCTAGTTAAGCATTCAAGACACCACACTCAGATGTGATTTTCTAATGGGTCCAATAGAATTTTTATGCATTATATAATGACTCAGATGTGATTTTCTAATGGGTAGTCAGGTTGGTCAAGCCACACTCAGACCTAATCATTCGTTAGTTAGACATACTAAGTATGGTCATGTTAATGGTTGGACCTAACCGAAACTTTTAGTGGAGGTGCCACACACCTACTGAAGAAGTGTCTGGGGCAAAATTATTACTAAAAATTATTTGAAGAAGCAATTGGTTAAAATCTACCCATAGATGCACAAGGATTGGTCGAGCTACGCTCAGGCCCATGTACAGTCTATATAGATTCTAGTACCTACTAAGAAATTAGCCTAATTCCTCAAATTGGAGGTAGAGGCTATCAATTCATATAAAATAGTGGAAGAACTTATAAACTAAAGTCCAAGTCTTTAAGATTAAACAATTCATATACTAAAGGTCATGTGTTTCTTTATCCAGTAATGGCTAACACATTGTCACTCCGATCACTGTTGGATAGTGATAAACTTATGGGACCTAATTTCAATAGTTGGTATCGAAAGCTCAAGATTGTCCTGTAATACGAGCGGGTCTTGTATGTATTTACAGATTCGGCACCTGAGAAGTCTGCTCTGAATGCTTGTGGTGCGGTCAAAGATACTTATCAGAAGCGGCTCAATGATCGAACCACTGTGCATCGCATCATGCAAGGGGCTATGAATGATGAGTTCAATTGCAAATTTAGGGATGCTCAATCAGAAGAAATGCTTCAAGTATTGAATGAGTCTTTCAGCATTCTTGATGATGTTGAGAGGCACAAAACATCTTATGCCATCTTCAATACCCGAATGAGGGAAGGGGCGTCGGTCACTGATCATGTACTGTAT
The DNA here is from genome assembly GCA_000441515.1 of Elaeis oleifera. Taxonomy (NCBI): domain Eukaryota; kingdom Viridiplantae; phylum Streptophyta; class Magnoliopsida; order Arecales; family Arecaceae; genus Elaeis; species Elaeis oleifera. The sequence continues at coordinate 325,130 of KE505528.1, forward strand.
ATGATCGAGCAGATTGAGCATCTGAGCAAACTCAGATTTCCCTTGTATGACCAGCTAGAAAAAGATGCGATCTTAAATTCTTTGCTTAAGTCCTACCTATCCTTTCTTACTCATTATAGAATGACTAAGTCTACAGTAAACTACTATGATTTGCTAGGGTTACTGTAGACCTTTGAGAAGGATCACTAGCTCCACAAGGAGCCGATGAATGTAGTGGGTGGCTTCTCTTTTGGGCATCGTCCCTTTAAGAAAGTAAAGAAGAAGAATAAGAGGAAGGTGCAGCATACTGGGGCGTTTAAGCCCAATCAGACCAAGAAGTTCAAAATAGACTAGAGTCTGATAGAGTGCTTCTTCTATAAGAAGTAGGTCATTGGAAGAGGAATTATCCTCAATATCTTGCCTCCCTTAACCCAAACAGGCCTAACAAGAGAAAGCAGCAAGCAGTTGCTGGTCAAGATAACTATATGATAATATCTTGTAACTTCTCTATTGTGATACTATTACTTGAGTATTAGACACTGGAAGTTCTGTTAATATTTGCAATTCATTGTAGGAACTTCAGATCAGTAAGAGGTTTGAAGATGGAGAGAGATTTCTGAATGTGGGAGATGGAAGTCAAGTTCTAGTTCGAGCTTTAGAAATTAGCAAGCTTATTTTGAATTCTAAAATTATCATTTTGAATGAGTGTCATTGTTGTCCTTCGTTCCTTCTGAATGTTATTCTGTAGGCCTTTAACCAAGATAATTTTAACTTTCAATAAAGAAAATTATTGTGATAGGATTATGAATGGTGTTACTGTAATACATGGATAATTGAGAAATTATATTTATCTATTATCACAATCTGTTAATGTAATGTACACATCTAACAAATGTCTTATAGATTAGATGATGGCTCTGATATCTACCTTTGGCATTGTGGGCTAGGTTATATTAACAAGATCAGGATAAACAAGTTGACCCATGAGGAAATCTTTGAAGTCAATGATTATGAATCATTGCTGACCTGTGAATCCTGTCTTCTTTGAAAAATGATCAAGTCATTTTTTACTAGAAAAGGTGAATGAACTTGTGAAGTTTTAAGTCTAGTACATAGTGATGTATGTGGATCGATGAACACATGTACCAGATGTTAGAATTTTGGAGTTTATTGCATGCATATTTATTTCAAAATTTTATTTTCTAAATACCGTGGTAGAATACAAGATCAAAATATTTTTAATCTAAATTATGCATGCATAAAAATATAAAACCATAAGGATCTAGTTCATGTGCTGAAATTGATATATGCTGAAATTCAAATTGCGATCAAATCATGTACCTCATTCGTAATTCCTTTCTTCAAATCTAGATCTGGAAGAGAAGAGATTTTCTTCTAACTGTACAAGTGTCTGGTCTCTACGGATATCTACTTAGAATCAGTCTGGAATAGCTCTCTTCAATTTAAATTTTTTTCTTTAAGAAAATTCAGCCTGTTGAATCTGAACGAAGCCTGAATCATGATCAACACTTGATCTTCTTCTTCTCCTCTTCTCTAACCTTTCTCCCTTGCTTTTTGCTGCTGCTACAATTTAAAAACTGACAAGGAAGAAGACACCCAAGCCTTAGCGTGGGAGAGAGGTGGGATGCCCAAACAAGAGGAAGGTGTGGGACATCCCAAAAGAGAAGAGAAAGGGAGAGGAAGAGAGGGCACGGGGCTTCTCTT
>KE505529.1:25036-47351 GCA_000441515.1 Elaeis oleifera
TTCGGAGTAGATCGCTTGGCTCCCGTAGGAGCTTAGGGTAGGAGGTCGGACGAAGTGTACCTGAATAAAAATTCGGGGTAGAGGTCCGGCTCCCGTAGGAGTTCGGAGGAAGTTTACCTGCAACAGAAATTTCGGACAGCGGACCGTTTCCCGTAGGAGCTCAGATGGAATCTTCCTGCAATAGAAGCTCGGGAAAGAAGTCCGGCTCCCGTAGGAGTCCGGATGAAATGGACCGGCTCCCGTAGGAGTCCGGATGGAACGGATCGGCTTCCGTAGGAGTCCGGATGAAGTCCGGTAGTTGTGAAAATCTGCCATTGGTGAAGTTCAGCCGTTGACGAAGTCCGAAAAAGTTCGGATTGGAGCTGAACTCGACTGGGAGAGGTCTGGAAGAGATTCAGCAAACAGCTGATAGCCGTAGAAGGTCGGCTGGCGGCGGAGCTCAGTGAGCATTTGGGGCGGCCTGATGGATGATTGAAGGAACTTATGTTGAAGGAGTTCGGGTGTTATAGTAAGAGTTCGTCCGACAGAGGAATTCAATCAGCACTGTGGAAACCCGGCTGTTGGAGAAGTCCGGAGAGATACTTCCCAAAGTCAAAAGTCGGAAGAGTCCTGAGAAGGTCAATCCTGTTAAGAACTTCAGCTGAGGGTATTTTATACCCAACATGTTATATATGGGAGACCTAATGAGTTTAGTATATAAAGAAGAATGCTAGATTTCTCTTTAGTCTGGAACCATAAAAAATAAGAGCATACAGTTACCCTCTCTCATTGAAGAGTGCTCTCTCCAAATCTGGGAGAAGAATCCAAATAACATGGATGCAAAATTAGGTTTGTCCAACAACTTTGTTTTCTATTTTATATGGTGTTCTAAACCCTCCTGTATGATCTCAGGATGGATTGAAGGTTATGGATTAAATATTTTTCCTACAATTGATATCAAAGCATTGGTTACGTGATCTTAGAACCCGCAAAGAATTTTTTGTGAATTTCCAAATTCTTTAATTCTGTATTTTATTAAAAAATTTGGAATTAATGTTTGATTTAAGATTTGGATAATTTCTTTACCTTGAATCCATTAGAAATCCACAAAATCAATGTTATACCATGATTACCCATATTATTACAAGTTTTTTTGACTCATGAATTACTAATTTTGGATGAAAATCGAAGGAGAAATTTGTTTTTCGTGTTTAAAACCCTAACTTTGGATTGATATGTTTTTATGCGATTTTCATTCAAATTGAGGAAAAATTTTCTAGATGGGGAAACCACCGTCGCACTGTTAAAACTTGTTTTGGGCTGTTTTTAGGCACTGTTGCTAGCATTTATGGTCAATTTGAGGTCGCTGGAACTTGGGAGTAGAAACTCAATTTTTTCGGCAAAAAAATGGTCACATGGCTGGAATCCATGGCAGACACGAGGGAGCCATGGCTAAAGCTGCCACTGCTGCCAAGGAAAAGATGGGGGTCTATTTATAATTTAAAAAAGTAGGGGTTGATTTGTAATTTTCAAATATTGTGAAGCCGGTTTATAATTTTTGAAAAAATTCTGAGGCCAAAATCAAAATTAAATATTTGGATTTTGACCTCATTTATAAAATATTTTAAATTAACCCATTTTGGAAAAATACTCAATTAAGTCCCTATTTATAAAGTTTTAATTTAGGGACTAAATTAAATAACGTGGGGCCAAATTAAAGTTTGTAAATTTCAATATTGACCCCATAATTTAATATTTGCCCCCAAAACCTTGTTTAAAGCCATAATTGAGCTATTATTATTATTTTTTTCCATGCAATTTACAATTAAAAGAGATATAAACTGCCTATATATCTCATAAAGTAATTTTAATGCAATTGCATGATTTTATGTGATATTAGAGAGGTGTTAATGCTTCCATATCTCAAAGTTTTAACTTGATGCATTTGCAGCATTGGTATCACATTAAAGGGAGATTTAATTTATTTTCTCTCATAAAGTTAGATTGTAATGCATTTAGCATAATTACATTGTAACATTAATAAGAGATATTTATTTATATCTCATCAAGCAATATGTTACATGTGGAGGGTGTGATTTAGTGACACTATAGTTCCATGTCCATGAGGATTAAATTACACCACTGAAGTTATTTTGAGCAGATAATATAAAATATATCCTGGGTGTGAGAGAGTTCAATGAATTAATTAATTGGACTATAGTCACCAAAGTGGCATGTTCACTTGATTTATAAGATTTCGGTCTTGCATGGTTAGGATTGTCCTAGACTAAATACAAAGTTATTTTGCCCAAAGGTGTTGGCTTTGTATAAGGTTTAGAGATGATACATGAGATATATGGTTGGAAACTGACTAATCTGAGTAATCTATTCACCCAAAGGTGGTAGACTTGTAATTATTAGAATAAATTTCTGAACCATCTTTATGTGGAGTCTAGAATTGCTTATCATGTCTTCTGCCCAAAGGTGTTGCATGATGATGTGTCTGAACTCTTAATTATTATGCTTTTGATATGGCTTTATGCATTCCCATTATCCTATAGTTTGCTAATTATGTTGCATTTTTTTATCTATTTTTTTAGTTACATTTTCTATCAACAACAATATGGTTATCATTGAAATGTTGGCTGGCTCTAATTTCAAAAAATGAAAGCAAGATATGGAATTTGCTATTGAGATGATAGATGTGGATTTGGCAATGACCACATATAAGCTTGCTAACATCACTACTAGCAGTAGTGATATTGAGAAATAAGTCTATGCGGCTTGGTGGAAGTCAAATTGTATATGCTATTTGACAATGAAGAGGTTGATTCCTGAACACCTGTTAAGTGGTCTTCCTAGCACTACTGTGGCTAAAGAATTCTTGACGGCTGTGTCCCAAAGGTATAAAGTCTCATCAAATGCTGATATTGATACACTTCTGAGAGAACTCTACTCCATGATGTATGACAGAGTTTGAGGGGTTAGAGAGTACATTATCAAGATGGTCTATTATCATACTAAACTGAAAGCCCTGAATATTTCTCTTCTAGATGCTTGTGTTGTTCATTAAGCATTGAACACCCTTCCTGATGATTTTGGTTACTTGTAACCACCTACAATTCTCAAGATGAAGCTTGGGATGTCAATGACTTGATTACCAGATGTGTTGCTGAAGAAGAGAAATTGAAAAATGAGAAATCATAAGTTGCTCTCTTTGTGTCCAAGTCTAGAGACAAAAAGAAGGGTAAAAAATCTAAATCTCCTACTCCAAAAAATATTCAGAACAATCAAGTTGGCCAGACCAATGCTCAGGGTGTTACTAAATTGGGGTTCAAGAAAGATAGGTGCCATTTTTGTGAGAAGAAAGGTCACTTTAAAGCAAATTGCCTCAAATACAAAACTTGATTAAAAAAGCATGAGAATAAAGATAAATCTTTGGCTCTTGTCTTACATGAATCCAATTTAGCTATGGCCCCATCCAGTTCTTGGTAGCTTGATAGTAGAGCAACTAATCATATTGCTTATACATTACAGGGATTCTTAAGCAAGAGGAAGCCAAATAAAGAAGAGTGCAGACTCACGGTTGGCAATAATGAAGTGATGGATGTAGAATTCATAGGAGTAGTTTGTTTAAATTTGGATTCTGATTTTAAACTTACATTAAGAAACACTTTCTATGTACCATCTTTTAGATGAAATTTAATTTCTATTTCTACTTTGGACAAAGAAGGTTATGCTTTTGAGTTTCAGAATGGAGATATTACTTTATTTTTAACTCAATTGTTGTTGGCCACTGTTCTTTGTCATATGGGTTATATAGATTGTGTTTGACTCCAATTAATATTATGCCACCTCATATAATGTTGACAAAATTATTGCCAAAAGATCCTTAATTAAGAAAAAGTCTTCCATGTTGTGGTATAAAGATTAGGCCATATTCTAGAGAAAGAGTAGAAAGATTAATAAAGAATGACATCCTACCTACTCTTGACTTTGATGATCTAGAAACATGTGTTGACTGCTGTAGGGGCAAAATGGTTAAGATGAAGAGAGAGGGTGCAGTTCGAAGTAATGATCTTTTACAAGTTATTCATACTAATATCAGTGGTCCTTATACACCTACAATTTGTAACAACGGATATTTTATAATATTTATTGATGAGTTTTCTAATATGGCTATCTGTTCTTAATTTAAAAAAAGTTCGAAGTTCTTAATAAATTCAAAATTTTCAAGATTGAAGTTGAGAAACAGCTAGAAAAGATTATCAAAATTGTTAGATCTGATCGTGGAGATAAGTATGATGGCAAATATGGGGTTGTAGGATAAATTAAGAATCCGTTTGTCAAATACTTAGAAAACTGTGGTAGTGTTGCTTAGTTTACCATATTAGCTAGTCCTGAATAGAATGGTGTCACTGAAAGATGAAATAGGATACTTAAGGATATGATGAGAAGCATGCAGAGCAGGGTTAATTTATCTGATTATCTTTAGGGTGAGGCTATCAAAATAGCCTTGTATATCCTCAATAGAGTCTCCAATAAGTCTATTGCTAAAACTTCTTTTGAGTTGTGGACTGGATGAAAATCTAGTTTGAATCATCTCCATGTGTGGGGGTATCCTTTTGAGGTACATCTCTATAATTCGTATGAGAGTAAATTGCATCCTAAATTCACTCATTATTATTTTATTGGTTCCCTAATCATTCTAAGGGTTATAGATTTTACTGTCAAGATGGAGGTTCTAGAATTGTGGAATCATAAACAGCTAAGTTTTTGAAATATAATGTGGTTGATGAAAATAGTTCTAATACTACTAATGAGAATATGCAAGGCAGAACATTTTGTATTCTCTTACCCATACAACAAGACTCCATGGAGCCTATACCTGTGATAACTCCTATGAAGGAACAGGAGTTTATTATGCTTGATGAGGTTCCTCAAGCACAGGATACAGTTTCATAGGTTCCACTTAAGAGATCTATTAGGGAGAGAAGGTTTGCTATCTCTTCTGATTATGTGGTATATTTGGGAGAACATGATTATAATATTGCCCATGTTATAGATCCAATGATTTTTACAGAGGCTATTTCTAGTCCTCAATCTGATATGTGATGGGATGCAATGAGGGATGAGATGCAACCTATGAGATATAATGATGTATGGGAGCTTGTTGAGCTACCTAAAAGCTGTAAGCCCATTGGTTGTAAATGGGTTTATAAGACTAAGAAAGACTTCAAAGAAAAAGTTGAGAGATTTAAAGCCAGATTAGTTGCCAAAGGGTTCACTCAAAGAGAACGAATTGATTTCAATGAGACTTTCTTGTTTCCTTTAAGGATGCATTTAGAGTGGTTATGGCATTAGTAGCTCATTATAATTTAGAGCTACATCAAATGGATGTTAAAACCATCTTGTTAAATGGAGATCTTGCTGAAGAGATCTATATTGTTCAGCCTGAAGGATTTAAAGAAGATGACAAAAGTCATCTTGTGTGTAGACTTAAAAGGTCTATTTATAGGCTTAAGCAGGTTTCCTATCAGTAGTATCTGAAATTTGATGAAGTAATCACATCTTTTAGATTGGTGAAAAGTAGTGGATAGATGTATATATCTCAAGATAAGTGGAAGCAAATTTATCTTTCTCATTCTTTATGTGGATAATATTTCACTTACCAGCAATGATCTAGGTGTGCTGCATGAGGTTAAGTAGTTGTTATCTAGACAATTTGACATGAAAGATCTTGGAGATGCATCTTTTGTTCTTGGCATAGAAATCCATAGGGACAAGTCTTGAAACTTGTTGGGTCTCTCTCAAAGGGTGTACATTGATCGCATACTAAACATGTTTAGTATGCATGATTGTAATCCGAGTAATGTGCCAATCCATAAAGGTGATAAATTGAGTTTGCCACAATGTCCTAAAAATGACACTGAGAGAGAGTTTATAAAAATGTCCCATATTCCAGAATGGTGGGGAGTCTGATATATATACATATTTAGTATGCATGATTGTAATCCGAGTAATATGCCAATCCATAAAGGTGATAAATTGAGTTTGCCACAATGTCCTAAAAATGACATTGAGAGAGAGTTTATGAAAAATATCTCATATTCCAGAATGGTGGGAGTCTGATATATATACAGGTTTGCACTAGACCGGACATTGTCTTTATAGTAGGTCTTTTGGGAAGATATTTATCTAACCCTGGATGGGACCATTGGGTTGCTGTAAAAAAAATTTTGAGATATTTGAAAGAGACCAAAGATTACATTGTTGACTTATAGGAAGGTTGACAACCTTGAACTTGTTAGATACACAGATTCTGACTTTGTCGATTGTAAGGATAACAGAAAATCTACATTTGGGTACATTTTTATATTGGCAGGAGGTGCAATTTCTTGGAAAAGTATCAAACACACTATTAACCTCTTTTACTTTGTAGGCTGAGTTTGTAGCATGTTTTGGGGCTGCTATACATGCAGTTTGGCTACATAATCTTATTATTGAGATGTCTGTGGTTAGTTCCATTACTAGATCAGTTTGGATATTCTGTGATAATATTACTGTAGTTTTATTCTTTAAGAATAATAAAAATATCATAGGATCTAAATATATAGAATAAAGTATTTGATTGTGAAAGAGCTAATAAAGAAACGTGTTATTGAAGTAGAGCATATAGCGACCGAATATATGGTGGTTGATCCATTGACCAAGGGACTCAACCTTAATACTTTTGAGGGTCATGTTGATAGTATGGGCTTGGTGGAGTCTTTTGATAGGCTTGGTTAGTGGGAGCTATTGTATTTGTTCTACTTGTTGTTTTGGTTAGAACATCATTTGACATATATAGATTATTTTATATTGCTATGATAATTATCATTGATTATTCACTAAAGGCTTATATATATTTCATTATGAAATATTTGACATATTTGTTATGACATGTCATTGCATAAAGTTTGAAGACTTGTGTCAGTCTTAAGCCAGAGCCCGGGGCATTTGTTGTTTATAGGCTTATGTGTTTGTCTTGTGGTGCATAAAGATTATCCCGAATATAAAGTTATATTTAAGACATACAGATTTGTTTAAAACCATAAAGAATTTTCTAGCATACTCTTAATGCATAAAGAAGAGAAATTGGTGACTGACAAGTGGAAATAGTATATAGTAGATCATAAAATTAATGCTATTGCATGCTACACTACCATATCTAGTTTATGTCGACAAGATTCGTTGATAATTGTAACCATGGATGGAACTGTCGCATTAATTGATGCAGCTTTTGCTATGATTCGATGTTAAAGATCTTATTGGATAGAATAGTATTTTGGAATAGTTGCGGCCAATTTTGTTTTCAAATTGGGCTCATAAAGTTTTGAAAAAGTTATTTTAGCTCAAATATTATTTTCTCAAAAGGTTTTACAAAATATATCACAATCAATATTGTCTTAGCGGGAGAATATTATAATTTTTTAAGTAAATGAGCTTTCATTTATTATGACTTTTATTATATTTAAATTAAGACTAAGATAATATTGGTTAATTTAGACATAAAGTGGCCCACTTAAGTTGGTTTAATTAAATGGGCTATGAGGAATTTTTTGTGCACCACGGGTGGTGCAGAACCGCGTACACCGCTTGCGGTGATTGGTTTACGCATGGGATCAGGTGCGACACGTGAATTTTTTTTTTTCATCGGTCCAGTGCGGGAATCAATCACTGCGGGTGGTGCGCATGGTTCTACACCACCCGCGGTGCACAAAAAATTTCTCAATGGGCCATTATTCCATATTAGATTTGATATGGGCTTTAATTAGTATAGGCCATGCCGACCCATTAGATTATAGATGGAAGACCTAATGAGTTCGGTATATAAAGGTGAGTGCTAAGTCCCTCTTTAGTCTGGAATCATAAAATTAAGAACATACGGTTACTCTCTCCCATCGAAGAGTGCTCCCTCCAGAACTGAGAGAGGAATCTAGTGTAAATGATCATTCGATCTCAATTCCATTGGGCTTCTGAATCTAGATAACATGGATGCGAAATCAGCTTTGTTCAAAAACTTTATTTCTATTTGTATGGTGTTCTAAGCTCTCTTGTATGATCCCAGGATGGATTGAATGTTGTGGATTAAATATTTTTCCTACAATTACTTGGTAAAGAAGGAACCAAGTTGCAGAATACTTGGTAGAAAACCTCTTAAAGCCAAAACAGAAAAGATCAGACATCTGAGCTACCTTCAGATGTTGCATATCATGGCAGATGCATCTTCAGCAGTTTTCCAACATCCTGTCTAATAGTTCTTAACTCGTTGTTTTACCAAGAAAAGACCAATATTATTGGTTTGTTTCATCTTTTGTACAAAACTTTTTTGTTCCAAAGGGAAGCTTCTTATCAATGATCTCGATTATATCTTGCTTGCTCTACTGCATCACATAGTTCGTCATGTAATTAGTTTTGTATAGAGAAGGGAAGTCAGGTCCCCCCTTGCAACGTTTCACATTTTCTACCTTGTGCTAGACTCATCCATCCAAAGGAGAGTCCAGAGCTCTCCGAGCGCGCCACGTGTCGAGCTCCGGACTCTCCACGATGTTTTCTTTTTAAATTTTGTTTTCCAAGGCGTTTTTTCAAGTAGGGGCAGCGTTTTTATTTATTTTCTTGTTTTTGTTTCGAACCCGAGCCCTCGCGGGCGCCCACCACCTCCCGCCCTCCTCCGCGCCACCTCCCGCCGGTCTCCGCCGTCGCCTTCCTCCCCATCGTCACCGGCATCGGCCTTCCCCTCCAATCTTCCTCAGGTGGTTTCCTTCCCACAGATCTCCGAAAAAGAGAGACGCCGAACTCCTTCCTCGTCTCCTCGCCGCCACCCCCACCGGTCTCCGCCGTTGCCTTCCTCCCCATCGTCACCGGTCTCGGCCTTCCCCTCCGATCTCCCTCAGGTGCTTACCTTCCACAGATCTCCGAAAAAATAGAAAGAAATGAAAAGAAAAGAAGGAAAGGGAAAAATTGATCAATCTGTGTGGGAGGAGGTCTTGCCTTTTAATTTTTTCACCTTTGCTTGGTTTTCGTTGATTTTTCCTATGTTTTCTCCTGGTTTTTCCTCTTCTTTTCCGTTCTCAGGGGTCCCAATCGGGAGGGAGGCTCGGAGCGGCCGAATAGGGAAGTTTAGATCCGTTCTCAAGGGTCTCAGTCGGGTGGGAGGCTTGGAGCGGCCGAGGTAATTCTCTCTCCCCCTCTCTCTATTCCCTCTGTGTCGTTTTCTTTTTCCCGTTAAAATTTAATGCTGTTGGATCCCAAAAGGAAAGGGGTCGGTCCAAACCTCCAAAAAGGGATTATGATTAGCAATTTTACTCTGTTGGGATTATTTGCCTTTTTTCTTTTCTTTATTTTATTTTATTTAGAGGTGGTTGGTATTTTTGTAATAGTAGTTGTCCCCATAGTTTGTTGATAACTATGTATGTTTTTGATAAGTAATTGAAATATATGAAGGCATAATTATTTTGTAAATTTAATACATATTCTGTCGCCTGGGCTATTTGGATTTAGTGGAGGGTCTAGTATAGAGCCAGGGTTTAGTGATTCCTTATAGGGTAGTTGGTGATGAGCTGTCCTATTTATTTGTCACTGTTACTAGAATTCCAGTTGATGTTAGTATGGTAAAGATAATATATTAGAATTTTGAAAAGAATAAATGAATAATTCAACAAATATAGCAAGCTTAGTTCTCCAATATTTCACTTAACAAAATCATAGAAGTTTCCGTATGCGGGAATATTTATTATAGATTATCTGGTGGTTGGTTGGTGCTGGGAACAAACCTACTTGTTTCTCTACTTTCATCCTTGGATTTCATAGCTGTGCATGCCTGAGTTTGTTATATGCCTGTAGGAGAAGTTTATTTCTTGTATTTTCTTAGTATGGCATGGTTACCAGGGTTGTGATAGCACCAAGTTTATATGGGTCACGTATAATCCTCCATGATGGATGGCATGAGTAATTGCATATTTCTTTCTCTTGTTTTACATGTAAGATGGATCAAACAGGGATTAGATGCTATATTTCCTTGCTCTCTTCCATATATTATCAACTATATGTGCCTAAGTTTTATATGTGCACAGCATTTTTTATTCTTAACTTAAAGTGGCATGCTTGTCGTGGTGGTGACCGACTGAGTTTACATTTGGTAACTACTGTTCTGCAATATGCTTCCATGGTAGGTGACATTAATAAGGAGAGGAAGAGGACAAAACACTAAACCTTAAAGGGAGCAGATGAAAGACGAAATCAGAGAAGGAGATAAAGGGAGGAGCTTCCCTTTGGATCCCAATCTTCCTAGATGGGTTTGCCAGAACTGCCACCATGCCCTCTGCATAGTTGGGGTTGAATCCTATGCTGACAAGTTCTTCAATGACCCTTCTCGCTCTGGTTAGGTTTTCCTCTACTTCCAGTTTCTCATCCTATCTCTTCTGTGATTCTGATAATGCTTGACTCGATTGTTTTATTTCTCTTTTTCTTGTTTGATCTGTTACAATTTCTTGCAATTTTGCTTTTGAAATATACCAATCAGGATAGCCATTTCATTTTTCTTGTTTGAACTGCTGCTTATTTTCACTATCTCTTTTATATTCTGTTTTTTGATGAAATGAATGACTGAATCAATTTGCAAACTCATTGATTCATTTAGTGTACATTTGGTTGCGAGAAAATTAATGGGAAAGGAAAAGAAAAGTATTTTTTTAAGATCTATAATATGAGCTTTACAATATTCTATTGAGACAAACAGATGGAAACTATATTTTGCAAGAAAGTAAATCTTATCCCACTTATCTATGCAACCAAAGTTGCCATTATCAATTTATCTTAATTGGGTGATCTCTTCTAGTTATTGTGTTTAACTTCAAGGCCTATGTGTGCCATGACTAATCATGCTTCAGGAAATCATCTTCTTTGTTATTTAGGAGGCTCATGGTGATGGTTCTTGATCATTGTTTTTCCTCCTTAATCTATGTCTATAGCACTCCTAAAAGCAGCTTGAATGGGTTTTGGGTGTACTAGTGGAATTCATTAAAATATATTAAACTTAAAATTTTCTTCTCTTATCAACTCAAATTTTCTATGAAGTAGCATGAACAATGAGTTATTTTCTTTATTATTATCTTTTACTATGTCATGGAATTCACATTACTAACTTATCAATATATATTAAGTGACATGATTAATGAGTTACATCATCATATCTTTTAACTATAGAGATGTCAATTTTAGCCGACCACCAAATACCTGACCCATTTAGAACCTGGGTAGTTTATATGAGTTCTAAAAAAAAAATCCGAAGCGGGGTTGGTGGGGTACAGATAATGGCATGCCCGCCTCGGATCGGATCCGATATAACTTTAGTCTAAATCCCCTTTCAAAATTCTAATTATTTTATAATGTTTACGTGATGAGTTTCTTATCCGATCCAACCTGACCCGACCTGACCCCTTTTATCTACCCGACCTGACTCGACCTGAGGTGGGCATGGGTTGGGGTTTTAATTGCGGGGCGGGTATGAGTATTGGCTGACTCGACCCATACTCGACTCGTTGCTATTCCTATTTAAGTATCATAATTTCCTTATAATCAAGCAACTCTTTACTGGTAAAGTTCTCTAGCATACAAGATCTTTTTTCGAGGAAAAAGTATGCAAAATTACTAGCTAGCTCATATAAAATATTTATATTTTGTGAATTAATAGCTATATAAGTAAGTGTTTAATTGCAACAATTCAGGATCTCATCCAAAAATCTAGCTAGAAGGTATTGTTTAGGTTACTTGGCCTTGTATATGTATCCAAGATCGCCACAACACATCCAATCTGGAACTAACACATGCCCACACAGTTCTTGACATTCTCTCCCTATTTAATCCTTATCTTCCTGACCAGTCTAAGAGTCCTAATACAATCAAATTTGATCACAAACACCATGATTAGGTTGTGGTCAATCTCAAAAGGAACCATGTTGTAGTGCCACCTAGTCCACACGGGTTATGGGCTGGGTCTACTTTGAGATCATTTGCAACAACCAATGACCTTATCCAAAAACTTAGCTAGAAATTATTATTTGGGTTTCTTGGCTTTGTATAAGTATATGATATCCTTAGGGCATAATTGATATGGGACTAAACACATACTTGCATGGTCTCTCACATTTATGCTTGATAAACATTTTTATTTCCTAAACATCTTTTAACATAATAGATATTAGCGATAATAACTTTGCATGTTTCTTTATGTAGCTTTTTGTGTATGCACCAATTGAATTTAAGAAAATGGAAATGCTTTGTATCCAAAAATATAAAAAGAAAAAAACTAGGTGCAGCACTTCTGCTTTTGTTTAAGTTAACATGTAAATACTACATAATATTTTAGGTTATCAATATACAAAATTACAAATTAATAACATTCAAAGCAGGGATTCAGGTCCCAGCAGGACGTTCCGTGGGACACCAAGATGGGTACCATCCCATATATTGAAGCAGGCCATCCCACTAGCATCCCAGCATCCCAATCGGGATACCTTGAGACATCCTCTATCCCAAGTGTCGGGACGGGTGGGACGGCGATACGTCCTGTTCCATAAAAAATCGGGACAGTCCCGTTCCACGGGATTTAAACCTTAATTCGAAGTAAATTATTTAATTTGTTTGCCATAATATCTAGTACCACACACCTACTCTCTCCTTCCCACCCACCTTGCCCACTCTCTCTCTTTTATCACAACCAAATTGTTGGCTGCTCAGCCTCCACCAGCCCTCCTATCAGTCACATCACCTTGTCCATCTCCAGGTAGAAAAGCCTAACAACCTCCTTGCCACCTTTCTATTTACCTCCATTGGATGCAAGGTGCTCTTTCATCTCTTGTTCGACAATGCTTATATCTATAATGCTCATTTTATATTTGTAATTGTAAATTACTTCTTTTCTAATGGATGTTTGATGTTGCATTATTAATAGATTTTGCATGTCCTTTTTAAAAAAAAAATTAATTAGGAGTATTATTTGGTGGTTGCTGACCAATTATATGATCTTGTGTATGCCATTAGATGGTTTCTTGAACCTTTTTCCTAATTTCTTTTCTTCTTCAAGGAGGAGCACATCCAAGTCCAAAGTTTTGGGTGGCAGATTTTTGCTGTGGAAGTATGCTAGTTTTCTGTACAAGTTGTATATTGTTTTCTTTCCTAACTTTGTTTTTTCCTGATAATAAATCTCTTTGGACCAACGTCTGCAATCTCAGTACCTGGTACCACATTGGTATGTTACCGGTTTGGTACGAGATGGTCGGTTTAGTATGATATGCAACCCATACCGAGATAGGTCCCCTTTTTCTCACTTTTATAATGGTACTATTTGAAACTGGGCTGTACAGATTTGTACCGAGGAGAACCAAGTGGTTTCTCTTGATTCAGAACTGAACATATTAGTTCTTGTAGCAAACTGGCACACTGAATCGGTGCTGCACAGGTTCAGTACAGTACGGCCCAAACCGGATGGTTCGGTGGGTTTTGTAATCCTTGCTTTGGGCTCATGCTTTCTCTTTGCCATTTGCATTTATGTTTAAATAAATACAATATTTTGGCTTGATTGCATTTTATAAACTACTAAGAATTTTGTTTGTGAAGTTGATCTCCATGGAACTTGTTTCCACATGTGTTAGAGTTTACTAAAACATGTTTCTATAGGATTTACCCATAACATTCTCTAATCTTTGAGAGTCAGATGTTGCATAGACAATCGTTTCAATCAACAGCACACATCTATAATTAAGGCCAATGTATGTAATCGAAAATCCTTTATTGGATTTTGCTGTTATTTTTATTCACTTGGTCACCTTCCCACCGCTGGTACTGGTATCAACATTGCCAAAACCCCTTGGGGCTGCTATCATCTATAAATTAAAGTCTTGTTTATCATACCTCAATAGGAAGAGAAGAATGACAGAGGAACTTGATGATGACTAGGAGAAGTGGCTCTTGCAAAAGGAATCTGGTTTAGATTAATAACTAATATATGATTTTCATGAAGCTTAACCCCCCTGAGGATGATGGCCTTGACAGTAGCACCCTCTGTTGAGGGGTTGCTAGCTCTCCTATTTCCTAGGCTGAAAGTCGCAATTAGTGCTAGGATTCATTTGTTGCTCCACAAGGATTTAGGCCTCAAAACTTTCTTCTTTTTAATGGAAAACTACTGTTTATTTATCAGTATTTTCAAAATCCTAAGTAAACTGTATCATTATGAAATTTCATGTAAGCCTTGCTATGGCAAGCTTAAAAGTAGGTTCTGTATTTCAACCTGGCATATTAAACACTTTGAGAGGAGTTACAGGATGTTGATATCATGCAATTAGATAGTGGGCTTTTAGAATTCTTCTCCTTTTGGTGCTTAGAGGGGAAAAGTTACTTTTCTAATAGTTGTTCCCATAAGCCTAGGTACAATTCCTTCCTTTTTCAAGATTGGAGGGCTCGGAGTACTGGGGAATTTCTACACCGTGTTTCCTTTTGATGTTCTTAATTGCTTTTGAGAGGAAGGATTTGCAGAATTTAATTGGACCGTCCAATTAGAAATAAATTAGGGCAGCAAGTGAAGCAAGTTTTTCATGCATAACTCAAGCTTATTGTGATAAAAGTGGGCTAGACTAGGAATATGCTAACCTCAAATATCATTTAAAGCTAATGAGCTGTTCTTAAACATCATTTTAATCTGGACTCATGAACATCATTTGAAGCTTACTTATGACTGACATAAGCCTTGAATGCTCTGAAATTGCAAAAGTAATTGGAAACTAGGCATGGCTTGATGGCAACTTCGTTCAAGCTTTGCTTGCTTGGCAAACAAGCTAAGCTTGAATTTATGTTGCCAACCTTGGCTTAAGCTTGAATATCCATTTCACATAACAAGTGATCCTCAGCAGGTTACCATTTGCTTTTAGAGAAATATGTAGTCATCATTACTAGGCAGTGGGCACATTAGGTGATCCTAGCCAAATCTAAGGCATTCCTTAGCTCTGACGACACCACTTAAGCCTTGATTCAAGCTTTGCCCATCCAGAACATATGCCAAGCTGAACCTAACCTAAATATTTATGTTGTTAAAGTCGTGGGAGAAAACTAGTATATTCTAGACATCATGATGAAGATAATCACAGTCATGTTTAAGCTTTAGACCATAAGCTGTTTCACATTTGAGGGTTGTTAGGAATCAAGTGCTGCATGTTTAAGGCAGCAAATTCTCATAAAAGATTGTTGTAATATAATTTTCAAGCTTGAGTATATCTTGATTATCTCAAATTGTATGCTCATTGCTATCGTGGAAGCAATCATGGTGCTGGAGAAATGTAAATAATGAGTTAGCTATCCCTTGTTTCTTCCTTTTAATGTGAAAGAGGAAAAGCAATACCTAAAACAACATCTAATTTCATTTCATTGAAAGTTTAAAATTGCTTTGTAAGTGTAGGTTAAATGATTGACATCTAACTTAATTATACACACAGTTGTAATGTTCTCATGCAATGCATATATATTTTACTAGTGTATATAGAATGCTCTTGGCATCTAAGTGTCTATTTTAAAAATATTTGAATGTAATTTTATAATCTATATGTTTATTGCTATTTGGAAGTGCATTGTCTATACTAGGAATTTTGGCCTTTGAATGCTTATAGGAATGCAAGTCTCTTCAGTCCAAGGGAGTGTGATGGGATCTAGTCGAATGGACCATTCATTTGTTGTGTTGCCAAACAAAAAGCTCAGGGTCATGGGGTCCCGCCCCGCCCTCGTGGTGGGCCTCCGCATTCTGAGACTAGCCAGTTAACAAAGGCAATGGAGGAATCTTTTGTTGTCTTGCCACCCGCTGCTGCTTCTATGTACAAGGGCGAGTCTACATCCGAGGGAGGAGGGGTCCAAATACCAGCATATGGTGAAAATCCAAGTAATCCTTTGCAAGCAAACAATGGAGGGTTTCACTCGACCATAACTGTCTTGAAGAGGGCATTTGATATTGCAACATCCCAAACGCAGGTACACTTAGCTATTGGTTTTGCATAGAGCACCAATTGCATGTCCAATGCATTCTCTTTGTTTTGTACTTTTGGAGCTTAATTGCACTATGTCTGTAGTTTGATGTGTTTTATGTTATACTTGTAATGCTACTGATATCTGATGTCAAAAATTGGAAATCTGGTTTGCTTGTATTTTGTCCGTTCTGATGCAATCTTTAACAGGTCGAGCAACCTCTTTGTTTGGAATGCATGCGGCTGTTGTCAGATAAACTAGATAAAGAGATTGAAGATGTGAATAGAGACATCAAAGCTTATGAAGCATGTTTGCAACATTCTGAGTTGGAGTCGTATGCTGTTCTTAGTGAGGCTGACTTTCTTCAGCAGAAGGATATGGTATTTGTTTTGAATAACTGTCATTCTAACTAGGCATATTTTTGGTTATATGTATTTCACTCAAAATACATCCGTTTATCTAATGATGTAAAATCTTAAAGTTCTTCTAAATTCATGCCTAAACAAGCCAGAAATAGGTCACATTGGACAGCATAGTTTGCAGCTGTAGATGATGTCATATGGAATAAGAAACAAAGTTATGTTGATCTGCACAATGCTTATTTTGAAGGAGCTTAAATGAGTTCACTAAATTGCATGATGAAGTAATGTATTTTACAGCTCACCATGTTGTCATTCTAATATTGCTTTCTATAAATGGTTATACTCCATGATTCTCTTCTGCTAACTCCAGTATGTCATGACTGCAACTTACTATCATAAATATGTTGGATTTTCTCTAACGTATGGTTCCAAATTCTACATTTAATATGAAGTTATAAAAGCATAGTTAAGAAACCCCACAACAGCACGACTGAACTAATCATACTGCTGGGAAGCATGTTTTGACTAGATAGAAAGTCTGTTATGGTTCCATTAGTCTTATCTGAAGAATGTGCATGCTATATTATTTTCATTTTAAAGCCTTCGATATCAGTATGATCAGCAAACCTTTTTCCACCTATCAAGGTACTTGTAAGTATGTTCTTTCATGTTTTTCCGCTGCTTGATCAGAGCACTTAAAGATCTTTTACCAGTCCATCCACGTAAATAAAGCAGACTTGTACATGTTTGCCTCTTTTGGAGTTGAAGGCTATAATTTGACTTCCAGAAGCGGCACCATAAGGAAGTTGGCAAGTGAGTAGAATCAATTGGAATATATGCTGTCATGCGAATCTATAAGCATCAAAGAATAAGCAGATATGATTACTTTATTTAACTTCTTATCAGACATGTTTTGTCATTGTGAGTATCTCATTTGATACTTTGGTCAAATATCCTGTGTTTTATTTTTTATTTTTTTCAGTTGTATGAAAATAAAGATGATGATCAGATATTGGACCGAAAATTATTTTGCTGTCAATTTACCTGTCTGCTTGTTTATCTATCCATTAGTGATATTTGCTAAGGAAACAAGAACTGATAAGCAAATTAACCTTTCTAAAGATGTGTTGCTAGTCTTTAGAGCTGTTATTTTTTCATATATTTTATTGCTTTTTTAAGATTGAGGAAGAAGAGAGAAGACTTCAAGCTGCAATTGAGGAAACTGAGAAGCAGTTTTCAGAAGTAAAGGCTGAAATGAAGGCGATAGAAGCAAAGTCCAAGCTCTTTAAGGATTTAGAGGAACGGTGGGTACTTTGAATCTTTCATGCTTTGACAATTCTTTTAGTCCTTGAGTTCTTGCTTTAGACTTACAGCTTCTTTACCATTTTGCATAGGAATTTCACATAGATCTTTTGAGGATGATAGGATGTTTACAGTGGGATCTAAACATAAAGGGCCATTATCCAGTTATGGTCTGGCAACCCATGGACCTTGGTGGGGTGGACTGGGACAGACCTAACCTTGCCATTTTTTGCACAAAGTGGCTGCCCTTGGGCTCAAAATCATGCCACCACACTTGTTGGCCCAAGCTGTTTAGCTTAGCACCAAGTAGTAGCCCATAGAATGGGAACTAGACATGATTGCATAATTTCCTTCTAAGTTAGGTTTTGGCACTCAATTCATGTTATTGTTCTTTGGTTCTTTGTAAATATAATTTGTTCCTGACATCTTAATCATATTTGGAAGCTGAAAATAAAATGGCATAAATTATATCAATATGCACTTGTGCTGTTCCCCTTGTCAGCCCAAGCTGTTACCATAGCACCAAGTGATGGCCCTTATAATGGGATCTAGTAATGATTGCATAATTTCCTTCTAAGCTACGTCTGGCGCTCAATTCATATTATGGTTCTTCGGTTCTTTGTAAATATAATTTGTTCCCGACACCTTAATTATATTCGGAAGCTGAATATGATACAATTAAACTGTCAGGTATGGTACTTTAGTGGATACATGTAAATATTCCATTTGAGTTGGTGGTTTTACTCAGGACAAGCATTGAATTGCATGTGTAAAATTCTCGGGTTCCTATATTGTTGAGAAAGTGTGAAGGAGTGAGATGGAATATTTGATGGTCTGTGGTGGTAACCCAACATTCCAAGCTGATTATGAGCAAGCAAATCAAGCATGTCTGCAGATCTTTTGATATGTTACCTGCAGACAAACTTAAAGTGGGATGGGATATCATATATAACTATGGTAGCACCTAATCCATGCAAATGGTTTGTTACTAATTTATTCAATGAAGGTTGTAAAGGACATAATTTTTTCTTCACAAGGAGCTTAGAGGCTTAAGCTAAAGCTTAAGGAAGGCTTGATGGAGTGAAATAAGATGCATCCTCAAACTATTCTTTTTTAAGTTGTGGTCAGGACTCGATTTCTTTTGGGATACATCATGTTATTTTATTGTCCATCTTGTAGGCAGAAAGTTAAATGCTAAGATCAAATATCATATATTATAAGCCGTTGGTGTTTTATTTGCATATGAATAATTCTTTGTAATGTACTGCTATAAAAGGTTGAACTAATTTGAATTTTTGGAGCACTTCAGGTTAAATTAGGAATTTTCTG
Organism: Elaeis oleifera; assembly: GCA_000441515.1. Lineage (NCBI taxonomy): Eukaryota > Viridiplantae > Streptophyta > Magnoliopsida > Arecales > Arecaceae > Elaeis > Elaeis oleifera. Next base: position 44,056 of record KE505529.1, read on the forward strand.
AGGGGCTTTCTAGATGTAAATGATATGCCTGGTTCTTCATTATCTTTTTTATTGACATAATTTTAAGAAATTATCACTAAAGCAAGGCTAAGCTTGTCATCTTATTAAATTCTTGTTATTGTCAATGGCATGCCATATGCATGACACTTTTGAAGCACATCTAAACTTCATTTTTCTACTTTTATTGGATGTGTGTTGATATATCTCTTATCCTTTCACATACCCCGTCTTTTTTAATGAAAACAGATATGTGTAATCCATTTGTTATCATTATTTTTGGTTCTTTACTTGCTTTCTTGATGGAATTTTAATAACATACATAACTTACCTTTGGTTCTACTAATCGTCCTATGCTTTGTTGTTCCTCCTATACATTCAGCTTTATAGTTGCTGGCAGAGTTATGTAAGGAGAAACAATTTTTTTTTAAAAAAAAAGGTGAATGCTTTCCAGCAAATAAGCATGGTGATTGATCATATCTGTTATGATTGGCTGCAGTGTTTCAGTGCCTTTTTAAAGAAATTTCAGTGACAACTGGTCTTATGTTGCAACTGTGGGTGAATATGATCCATATTTATATATTGTTAATGATATGGTAGAATTTTTGTTTCTTTATAGTAGTTGTACCTATTTGTGGGGTTGTACTTCTTCATATTCAGTTTGTAGAATCAAATGCTGTTTCAAATCGGTGGTTGGATTTAGCTTAGCTTGTTGTCTTTGAGATTCATGCTTCTCTAAATTTCACTTAGTGACTGTTATTTTTGAGAAACTTATGTTTGAAGCTGCTTTTATTCTTGTTTTCAGTTATTGGCATGAGTTCAACAATTTCCAGTTCCAGCTGATATCTCATCAGGTAACTTCCAAATGATTCATGTTTCTTAACAAACTTTTTTTTTCAGTCAAAGTTTTCAATTTATTCCATCTTAAAGGTTTCTTTAGTTCGATACGATTTTATTTATAATTGATGAAAACATCTTTCTCCTTATCAATATAAGTTTCTGTTTTCCAACCCAAAAAGAAATTGGTTGCTGATTATTTCACTGTTGCTTATGTGGCTGATGATCACTAGTTACTTAGTAAATTTAACATGCATACAACCCATCTTATGGAATGAAAACAAAATCACCATTCCAGTACATATTCAGAGAACTCTGAACGCAAAAACTCATGTTAACTCATCATTTTGATTGCTTTTTATTTGCTTATTAACTCAACTTTTGCCTGAGGCTCAGAGCTAAGCGATTTGCTTTCTCAAGCCATATAATTTTGCCTGGGTTGTATCTCCTAGAGCATAACCTGGGCTGTTGATGCATGTGTAGTCTTTTGTGGTTTTCATGAAACTTTAATTTGTTCCCTTCATATATTGATTATTTTAGTTGCTGGTTACATTCCTCGCCTATCATTGTCTCTTTATGTTATATAGGTTTACCTGTAAAAGATCATAGATGCATTAACTTATTATTTGCATCAAAAGTCACCTGTTTTAGGCCTTCTGGAGAATGCAATCAATTCAGCCTTTGTACGTGTAAACTGCACGAAGTTTGTGAAACCAAGTCCATTTCATTCATTATTTTTTCAACTGCACCCTCAGAATATCTTTCTTCCATGAAGGACAGTGTTCATTAATGTAGTTGGTCATGGAAGTTATAATGTTCCGAAGAGTTGTGGGCAGATTGGTGCATCTTGGCTCGTTACATAGTGCATCTCCATAATTTTTCAGGGACAATCTTAGTGTATTGTCCTATGGCATTAGCAATTAAATTCATGTTACTTTAATTTATTTTCTTCATCCAGTCAACTTATAGTTTGGTTTGTTTTTTTAATACAACAGGAAGAGAGAGATGCAATTTTGGCTAAGATAGAAGTTTCTCAAGCACATCTTGAATTGCTGAAACGCACCAATGTGCTGAATGATGCCTTTCTTATTTGGCATGATGGAGAATTTGGAACTATTAACAATTTCCGACTTGGCCGTCTTCCAAAGATACCGGTATGTGATGCCAAAATTAAGTCATATGGCTATTTAGTTATAATTTCTTTTACTGATCTTTACATATACCAAGTGTTCTGGTACTACTTGCTTTCTTTGTGCAGCTAATAATTTCTATCTGTGCTTCCATGTGTGTGTGTATATTGATATATTTTGCTTGATTGATCTTTTGCCTTGTTTTACTTCCCTTTGCATTTTCCTTGTGCCTTTCTTTACCAAAGTTTTTCTCTTTTGTCATGATTCCTTTTACTACATGCATTTTGGAGGATCAATCCTTGGTTCCATGAACTTAGACTGACCAATGTAGTCAATCTTTATACCTGTATACTAGCTACTGGCCATATAGTTCAACTCGTAAGCCGCACTCTTGCCGAATTTGCCTTGGCCAAGAATTTTGCGCCAATTCATAGTGTTCTGACATCAAGCCAACAGCTGGTTGTAAAATCTATTTGGTCCTTCTATATTGCCTTCTTGACTTACTAGAGTTGTTCACTTGAGATGGCCCCACATTTAATAGAAGGCCTGGAAAATATGAAGCTTTTTCTAGCTAATTTTTTTTTGGTTGTATGCTTTTGTTTCTTGTTTAATTTTTGGTTGTTAATGTGAGAAATTTTCATGTGAGAAATATTTTCTTGTAAGCTTTGTTCTTCATGTTTCCTTTGTTGTTTCATCCATCTCTTTGCTGCTAACACATTTTCCTGACCATTGTATGGTATCTTTAGGTTGAGTGGGATGAGATAAATGCTGCTTGGGGCCAGGCATGTCTTCTTCTGCACACAATGGCATCTTATTTTCGGCCAAATTTTCGTATCCTTGCACTGAAATTGCATAACTCATGAGATAATTTCCGCATTCATTTTATTTCTTTTTTAACTTGAAAGTATTAGGATCATGGATTATCAAATCAACCCGATCTAGGCAGTTCAGCTCGTACCGAATTGGACTGATGCTAAGTTGGAATTGTTCACAAGGTCATTTTGGTTCATAGGTGTTAGGCCTCCTTCCAGATGGTTCGGACCTTGATAATAACTTAGTATTAAGTCAACAGGTGTTTACTTATTATTAGTAACCCTCCCTACTCGGTTTGAGGCTATCCTTCCCATGATGCTTCAAGAGCGTTCGATGCTCTCTTTCATTCTCTCTCTTTCTCTTAGGATCCTTGGCTAGCTAAACCGGTAGAAACCTCCCCTCCCACTTGATTGAAACCCTAGCCTTGCATTGATGACCTTCTATTGATGCTGTCATCCATCTGCGTCTCCTTGCACATGGTTCACAGGTGAATCTCTCTCCCCCTCCTCCCTCTCTCTC
>KE505529.1:47371-58388 GCA_000441515.1 Elaeis oleifera
TACTCTCCTCCCTCCCTCCCTCCTCTCTCTCTCTCTCTCTCTCTCTCTCTCCGGCCCTCCCTCTCCCTGTTTCTGTATGCCCTGGAATAGCACGATACAATCATACTATCTTGAACTGGTCACCGGCTAGTACGATTGCTAGTACTAGTTTTGTGAACGTTGATCAAGATGATTCCATAATGCCATTACTTCAATAAGCTTTAGACAAGCCTTTACTATTAATTGACATGCGCATAAGCATATCCTCATTCATTTTTTCTTGCCATTTGTATATGCGCTAGTTTGGTGCAGTAATTGGTGAGGAACCCCAAGTGGGATCAGGCTTGTGGATTATAGATATTCTCTGGGCTGTGGTCCCTTGCTACTGTTGCTGTGGGTAACATTAGTTGGAAGCTTGAAAGGATAAATTAACTTTGTACTTGCATACTTCCTTTTTCTCTCATACATGAATTTTGAATGGGCAATGCCAAGTTTGTTTCTGAAAATGCTTCTTGAAATACTACTTGTTGTCTGTTGAGGTTGTGCATATGAGATCTTCTCATGCATCTATAGTATAATATTTTGAGCTAGAACCATGCATGAAGCACTGCATTTCTTAAAAAATTATCTGGCATAGGAACATCCTTTATTCTTTTCATTAGATATCGGATCAAGATTATTCCAATGGGAAGTTACCCTCGCATTATGGACAGCAACAACAATACATATGAACTGTAAGTTGACTTCCGATGCTCTGTAAGTTAACTTCTGATGCTGATGCTCTGTAAGTTAACTTCTGATGCTGATATGATCATTTCCCATGGTTGTTGAAAAAACATTAACAGCATTTCTCCATGCACCATTATTTGTCTATAATCTCTTTGTTGCAATATTTTCACTTTTCAGCCTTGTGATTTTTATTGCAAATTGTTTGTACTTTTACCATAAAATCATAATCTGTCAGTCATTAGATTCTAGATGATTATTATGTTATTTACTTTATTTTGCATAAATATGTTTTTGATGTTGATAAATTTGTAACCTATGCATTTCTTTACAATTTACATTTATTTGTGCTTAGGTGGAATGAAATCATAAAAATTTGCAATTTTATTTGATGATTGAATGAGCAGATATTGAAGTGTTCCTTGTTAATCATCCAAATATTGTAGTTTGCAATGGTCAAGTTAGGGTTATAATATTAAGGTTCTAATTATATTTTTTAAAAAGAAAGAAAAATTGAGCTTTACTTAATTGTTGTGTTTACACTGTTATGTTCAGTGAAAATTCTTTGATCAGCAATAAACTAAATATGAATGAAATTTTAGTGGGAATCAATGTGAACATAATATGCCTATTGAAATCAATTTTCATGTGACAACATGGTTGTGATTATTATTTGTTATTTCTTAGTACTAAATCAAAGAATCATGATATTGGCAAAGAAATTGTCTATAAAAATTAGACAATGAAATAAGGAGTAAGAGATTTTTCTGGAAGATTGTTAACCCTGCATGCATGTGAGACCTAGGTGAAAACTATGGAAGAAACAAGAAGGCCAAAAATGTTGTATGGTCTGGAGGATGGGAGCTAAAGAGTGTTTAGATGCAATATGAGCCTTGTGGATAATATTCTATAGTATGTCAGTGTTGACAACTTGACATTAGGAAGGGAAGAGTTGGAATCAAGGTCTGCAATCTCAGTACCAGGTATTGTACTGGTACATTAACGACTCGGTCCAGTACATAGCTTCCAGCCCCTTTTTTCTCAGTTTTTATGATGGTACCTCTTGAAATTGGGCATTATGGGTCACCACCAAACAGAATTGGGTGGTTCGGGACTGATTTGGATCGGTATGGACCAGTCTCATTGAACCAGCAAACTGACCCAATTACACTGGTTTGAGTCTATCAACCTGAACCTGGCTGTTTAGGGCAGTTATGCAATCTTGCAGATGGCAGTGTTCTTTTTTTTTTGTCCTCTCTTAAGTACACATATATGTCCTTGCATAGGGTTCTTCCTTTGATCAAGTTCAACTTTGTTGAAGCTTTTGTGGTGACTAGGTTTATTCTGTGCTTTCTTGCTGTATTAGTTTGTGGAATTTTATATAAAATTCTCAAAGCTTTTTCTGGTTCACTCAGAGAAGGATATATTAGATGTATGATTTTCATAGGTAACGATTGTATTTTCATGTGCAACTTCTCTTAGGGAGAGGCAGTACATTAGATGTTCATGGGTTTCATTGGTAAAGACCCTATAAGCATGTGCAGCTAAATACAGAAGAGGCCCTCCTAGGGGAGCAGATTGGATTATTTGGGATGGTTTAAGTCTTTCAGGAAATTATGAGAGGAGAAAGGTTTGGTTAATCAAGGTCGTAGCCCTTGATGAGCACAGATACACATGTTGATAGTACAACTAGGTTTTTTTGTAATGAAATTCTCTTGGATGTGTTTGATGTATGCCACTGCTACCTAAGTCTTGTAATTGTACATGCTGTATGGTTTGAATTAGTTCTCATTTATGATTCTTTGCTGGCCATCTCTTAATAGGCATATTTGCTTGATTTAAATTGCGCTGCACATGTTGAATGCTGTATCATGAAGATCTATACCCGGTTCATAAAACTTGTAGAGTACTTAAATTGATTTGAGAACATGTAACTCCATTTCTTTTCAGTCTCTGAATCTGAGAACATGGAGATTTCTCTTCCCCAGGTTTGGCCCAGTGAATTTATTTTGGAGCACTCGCTATGACAAAGCAATGACATTGTTCTTAACGTGCCTTAAAGAGTTTGCGGAGTTTGCTAACTTGAAAGACCAAGAAAACAATATACCACCAGAGAAGTGTTTTAAACTTCCTTACAAGTGAGTGTTCTCTTTCTTCTGAATCTTTCATTTTGCTGGTCATAAATGGCGTTAATAAAAGTTGCACAACCTATTCATGCAATGCGGAATCTATTTCTGTTACTGTTCATATTATTCCATCATATATGACCATGCTTAATATGATTTTGCTACTGTTTCTATTTATAAAGTTTCACAGTTTAGGGTTTTGGTGTTCAGATTACATTGCTGGACTTCTCAAGTATGACTGTGACACCTTGTCTTTTGCAACATTGAGTTTTTTTTTTTTTTGGGTTAGCAAAAAAAAAAACACTCATAATCATGTAGAATTGCCTTTAGACTGCCATGTATTTGAAACTGTATATTGGGTCTAAAAATATGAAACTATCTTTTACCTGACCCGATCCAACTCATAATCTAACCAACCCATCCGCAAACTGACCTGGAGTCAAGAACTCAATCACCCAAATTCAAGCCTTTTTTCATGATATTGAGGAGATTTCTAGGGCATGGGAGAGAACCTCTCATCTCCCCTCTCGAGCCCCTGTTTGCACCCTCCCTCCTCTCTACCACCATCTCCACGTGCCACCGCTTGAAGTGCCTACACCACCATTGCCTTGTGCCACCATTCGAAGTGCCTCTACTGCCATCACCATGCGCCACTGCTCAAAGTGCCTCTACCACATGCTCTGCTGCTGTTGTGGGCTTCAGGCCTGACATGGGATTTTTGGTGGGGCTAGTTGCCGGATCCAGCTTTATGCTTACTTGCCACTGCTCGCCGATGGAGGCCACATTGACAGCCATGTTGAGTAGGGATGAGGATGAGGTCGAGCTCAGCAGCCACCGTAGGTGATGGAGCTGAAGTGGGGGCAACCACACCGTCGGTGGGGAAGGTGGGTTGTGAGGGTAGATAAGGTTGTCTTGCTCGAGATGGAGGGTTCCGAGGATAGAGAGGAGCTTGCGAGAGTGGTTGATGACAAGAACGAGCTCGCTAGAATCGCCAGATTAGGCTCCCTTAGGCAGAGGGAGTTGAGATGCCATGCTCTCTTTCTCACTCTTTGCGATGGGTTACAAACTCATAGTGTTTAGACCTGGATTGGGTCCTTGGGTTGGGTTGGGTTGGGTTGGGTAGGATTAAGATTCGGCTTGGTCAGGTCAATATTGGACTCATTAACAGGTCTACCTCATCCCCAGTTATGATGTCATATTAAATAAGTGGTATATCATAATATTGTTTGATAAGCTAATTTCTAAATTCTGAAACTACACATAACTATTGTATTAGCGTGCATAACTGTAAACATAATATTGATGCCTTGGCACTGATACACAAATGACAGCTTATCCATAGCAATCTTCTGAACCTGCCTTTTGCCTTTATCAGGAAGCATATCTCAACTCAATATCACTGATATTTGATCTTTTGTCTTCAATTTTATTCTATATCATCATCTTTGTATGTAAAGTGTGCTTTCTATATGTTTATGGATCAATGCATGATCCAATAGGAACATCTTACAACTGGCCCATGATCTTCTGAGTTGGTCCTAAGATTGGTGGGAATAAAGGAAGGGTACCTTAATCCTTGTTGAAAGATGTTGGAAAGGGAGGGAAAAACCTAAGGTCAAATGGATGGAAGTTGCAAGAAAGGAGATGAATATGCTAGAGATGACATTAGAGATATCCTTGAGCAGGAATGCTTGGCAAATTAGGTTATGGTTAGCTGATTGACTCCTGATTCAAATAGTTGGGACCAGGCCTTATGGTTGTGGTTATAGTCATCTGATTGACCCTTGATTCAAAGTTACCTGTACTGTTAACTTGCAATTTGATTTACATAGTAACTGAAGGAAGAATAGAAACATCGAAGCAACAAGACAAATCTGCCCCCGTCTCAAGCAGGAGATGCTTGCTTGCTTAAATTCTTATCATTTTTTCATTTTTCTTATTTAGAACCCATGTTGCTACATTTCTCTTGTAACATTTGAATACATAGGTTAGTTTAAATACCCTAATATTAGAATTGGAATATGATGTTCGTTACTGTCTTAACAAAAAGTGCAACCTCCTTGCTTTCCTTGTCTATCCCATTCAGTCAGTTTCAACTCATCATTATCAATACCAATTATCAAGAGTATTTGAGCTTTCATGCCTAAAGTTGCAACACTGCCTGAAGCATGAATACGAAAGTGGTCCATTTTCTTAATTTTTTCTTGTGAATTTTTATGGTGTGGATAATGTTTAATGTTATTGCTGTTGTTGTTATTACCGTATATTTGCATTATTGTTTTCTGAAGAGTATTGTTTCATAGGATCGAGAATGACAAAGTAGAGAGCTATACCATCACCCAGAGCTTCAATAAGCAGGAAAATTGGACAAAGGCTCTAAAATACACATTATGCAATCTGAAATGGGTCCTGTTTTGGTTTGTCGGGAATACCAATTTTCAGCCCCTTTCTGCAATGGTTTCTTCTCATGCTGATGTTCCAGCCCTTGGGTCACTCTACACAAAACAATCTGCTGACAGGAAGAGCTGATCAGTTGGACTTGAAACAATCTGCTGATTCTGAAAGTTGACCAGACACAACACTTACCATGTGAACTCGTGTATATAGAACAAAGTGTAAATTTTTCTGTTTGTGTACAGGAACTCAAGCCTTCTTGTGGTGGTAAATGATGAATGTTCTATTAATTCATCGGCTTGTATAACCAGACAAATTTTAGCATGTGGGACATTCAGCATTATATTCATCTTGCTTTTGTTCAGAATAAGTAGCAACTATAGGTATTAGAGTTTGCTTCCCATTATCTATTATGATGGTTACTATGGTGAGTGGACGAGATTATGGGTCATATAGATGCCACCCATGCCAATCGCTGACTCCTACCAATTTCAGTGATTAATGGTTAAGCGGTCGTAATCTATCTTGATGTGATCAACTTTTAGATCTTGTGGTATGTCTTTTACCATTTTTTGTGTTGGTAGAAGTTCAATTCTAATTACTAAGGGGGATGAAGTTGGAAGCAAAACATTTTTTGGCAGATCTCAGGATCAAAAAGCCGTCATGGAATAACCATCGGCGGTTATTTGACTTGAAATATTACTTGATGTTTTCTGCAGAACACGTTTTTTCAGATTTTCTATCTGATATTTTTGTCTATAAGGTATCAGGTCCTAGTATTAAAAATCGTAGGTTTGGTTTGTAGAATCCGGTCTGTTTAATAAAGTGGTTGGGTTCAAGTTTAACTTTTCATCTGTATTTGATCTGATTTGTTTATGAGCCAATCCGACTTAGTCTTTGGGTAGATTGGGCATGTTATTATCATTGTAAAGCTATGAGTAAAGGTGACTCCAGGAGTTTGACCAATGCTCTAATGCATTTAAGCAATGTCTCAATCTTTGTCTTCTAGCGCAATTTATATCCTGTCTTCCTGGTTCTTTTCAGCCGGTCCTCAAATTAGTTGTAATTGATGGTCGTTGATACTTTGCCATGCTTTTAACATAATCTGTTTTCTTTCCGCTACTGCTGCCTGTCTATTGTTTCCCCATGTTCTTTCAATTTGCTCCATGTCTTCCTTGTTGAGCTTCCATCCTTGATTAGTAGATTACGTTTCACAATTTATTTATACATCGAAGCACTGAATAGCCCATCGATATTTTGCATAGCTTCCAAGGTTCTCTAAGCTCACGGACATTGGTAAAATTTGTAACTCTTTAGGGTGATTTCATTGTTGGTTGCCTTGCCGTAGCCTGTAACTTATTTGGAGAAAGAACTTTGATGTTCGTATCTATCAAGGTTGAATAGGTTATTCCATGCTTCGAAAACAATGATCATCTGTTATAGAAAAGCAATAGTATCACGGCCCACGCCAATTCTACCTGCAAATTTTTATTTAATAAACAAATTTTACAAATGCCGTTTCCACTGTCTTCGTATACTTAGGAAATAACCAATGTCTGTTCAACATATTATCCTTTATGTGTATATGTGCAACTAACTAGCATCCTATGATGGATGTTGTGATTTCACTGCAATTGGAAGGGCTAGTGCTGTCTAGGCTAGGGGTGGCAATGGATCAAGGCGAGTTGGACTTGGACAGGATCAACATTTTATTGGTTCAAAATTTTCATCCAAATCCAAATGCATGTACAATCAATTTCAGAAAATTTGGAAATGATAATTAGAAAGGTAACTTGGCTGACCAACCAACTAGAGTTTCTCTTGTAAGTTCTTTAGCTTGAAAGAGTATAAATGAGAGGCCAATGAAAGCGGGTTAAGTTTAATCAACCAAATAAAATATGTATGTGAGAGAGTGAGTGGGTGAGAGAGAGACAGAGAGAGAGAATTGAAGTGGAGAAAGGAATATGTCAAATTCTTATACTATTTGTAATATCATTATGTTTTAGTTATCATGAATTGCAAAGACTTTCTAATCATCCAAATCAAAGTTTAACTAGCCCATGGCTGGTATACTAAATCATTATCCTAACGGGCCAGGTTTTACATCCTTAGTACCATTCAATCCACTTTTGTTTTCAATATTATTTATTTTCTTAATTATTATCCACTTCACAGCCTTTCTGGTCAACTAAATCAAAGTTTAACTAGCTCATGGCTTATATATCATTTTCCTAAGGGGCCAGGTTCTTCTATTTGCTCCGCTTTTATTTTCAATACTATTTAATTTTCTTAATTATTATGGACGGTGCAGCCTTTCTAATGATCTAAATAAAATTTAACTAGGCCATGGCCCATATATTACTATCGATTTCCTATGATGAGGTTTTAAGACCTTGTTTAGTCCATTGCATCATCTCTAAGAACCAAGCTAGAATATGATATATTAATTAAATTGATCTCAAGAAATCCAAGCCTAATCATCTGTAAAAACCCCTTACCCTATTCCTTATCTTTTATTAGTACGAAGAATGGATCGGAGGAATGATGGATAGAGAAAGAAGGATGAATAAGGTAGAGGATGGATAAATCTTGCATTCATCCTCTCATATGTTTAGTGAAATAGGAAGGATGGACGAGAATGATTCCTTCTTCTATTTGACAGAAAATAAAAAAAAATATTATATAATATTTTTACTAAACTACCTTTTGATAAAAATTATTATTATCAATGTTGAATAATTATTTATACTATATAATTATAGCAATATATAAACTTATAATATTTATATGTTATAATTATATCAATATTTAATTAATTTAATTTAATATATTATTTTATGAATTAATAATACATGACTTAATTTATTTTTATACATTAATTATATAAACAACTAACTAATTTATAATTTAATTTAATTAATATCATACAAATGGTTAACTATTGATAATAATTATTATACTAAATAATTATAGCAATATATAAACATATAATATTTATAAGTTATAATTATATAAATATTTAATTTCATTTCATTTAATAGAATATTTTATAAATTAATAATATATAAATTTATTATTTATATATATTAATTATATAAATAATTGATTAATTATAATTTGATTTAAATAGTAATTAATATCATATAAATAGTTACTAAAATAGTAAGTATAAATGTAAAATAAAATATAGTTCTATTTATTTACTTATAATTATCAAAATTATGTATTAATATTAAATAATTAGTAATAAATTTAATATTATATGATTAATAATATAGATAAATTAATAATTAATTAATTACAATAAAAAGTGAAGAAGTATTATAATTTTATCAAAAAATTAATAAGAGATAATGTTATTAATGTAGAAACCCATACCTTACATGCTCTATTCATTCTTCCTTGTATCCTCCCAAATTGGGAGCATGCAAATTAGTGGGCCAAAGTAGATGGATAATCTTTCTTTTCATCCATTATTCTTTAAACTTTTTGTATCAAAAGCATCTATCCTTCTAATCCCATCCATCCTCCCTCTTATGATCCTAATCAAACACGAAGTTAATTTGGGTATGTGGCGGGCTCAAGTTATAATTGCCACTCCTAATGAAGCTTTTACTATTATTATAGCTCATTTGATCTCCCAATGCTTTTGTCAATATGGCTTTCACTTGGATATTCTAATAAATGAGTGATCATCAGCATCTGAAGCAATAATCAAATGTTTTAATGACATTAAATTCGGTCCTCAGGTCAGCTATAATAGTTGGCATTTTTGTTTATTCTTGGTATTTTAAATGGATGCAGATGGACCTATGATGGAGTAGGCTTTATGGGAGTCATGACCTCAACCACAGTTAGCGTTGAACATGGGTTGGATTTTTATCCGGCCGCATCCTTTTCCATATCCAAAGCAGATCAAATTTGGATAGAAATTTTGACCCGGTCGGATCCCTCAACCCATAAGATTCTACACAATTACTGGCTAATATAAATTAAGAATTTCAGCAGCAAGGCCTCAAATGAGGAACTAGAACAGAAATGATGGTTCTTATTCCAACACCAACAGAATTTTGAGGTGGATTAGGGCCGTGGCATGATGATCAAGAATGGACATGATGTGGAGCATGTGGAAAAAGTCTGGCTGAGTCAGGAGAACATCTGGATGTCCGATCCAATAACACTCACCTACAAGCTATATTTTTTCACAACAATTATGCCTGTCCGATAAACCAGTTCAGAAAAACATAGCTAACAACAATTTGATTCTTCTAACATCATCAATAACATCTTTAAATTTGTGTCACAAAATACACAATTATTAGTTTGTCCAGAAATTCTTAATAGGATTAGCAAGATGTTTATCCTTTCTTTTATTGTCGCAGATGCTGATCTTTAATAATTGAAGCCTATTAATTTTTTGCATCCTGAATTGATACAATGAACATGTGTAGGCAAATACATGCCTAGATAATGACAAAACGATGTGACCTACCAACAAAAGAACAATGTAGATGGGCTTTGGAAGGTCCAATAGGACAAGCTGATTTAACTGGAGACAGAAGTTTCCTCCTTTCATTTTCTATCCTATATAATGGACATAAGGTAGGTGGAACAATGTTTCGCATACGTTGATGGAGATATAAAATATGCCTAGGTCCTATTTGGGTGCATGAAACATACAATCCTTGTGATGAGGTTTGTTGTGGTAGTTTTGGTGTCTACGAGAGTAAGAAAGGTGTTGAGGTAAGTAAAGCGCAACTCAACCATCCTCTTCTTAGTGGTAAGGGATTTCATTTGTATCATTCTGAGTTGTTCTCCTTCAACTGTTGCTGTTTGTAGGGCTATAAACAATTTGCGCTGCTTACGAGCAATTTAGGCTCGGGATCATCTCGATAGAAAATGAGCCAAGCTTAATTAATATTTGGAATTCAAACTGATGAATGAGCAAAGCATGAAAAAGATGGATTACAGAATTACAATGAAGCTTGGCTCGACTCATTAAAAGCTAATGAGCCGAGACTGAATAGGCCGTAAGCTTAGCTTTCCATATACCTTAAATTATCTGAACAACTTATTTATTATTTATTTATATTTTGAATCTACATCCGTAACTCGTACATAGAATTTTTGGATTTAAGTAAAGGAAGGGCATGCCCCACTCATCAAAACAATGGTCCGAGAAATAGTTTAAAAGCACTCTGCTTATGTGTTACCTAACTCAGTACACATTTATCATGTTGGAGCCTTGTCCTATCTTAGATTCTCCTTCAAATCTTTTGGATTGTGGTCTGAACAAGTCTAGGACCTTCTTGAGCTAGGCTGGGACAGGTACTTTTGCTGGCATACTGAGAAGAACAAATGCTTGCTAACTTTGGCATTGGGATGGTAAGTAGGCTGCTGCCGGAGTGAAGAGGAATGCTTTGGGGACAAAGTCCTCAATAACTGTTGGAACAATTTAGTGTACCATGATGTACATGAAGTATGAAGTGGGCTTGTTGCGTAGTTATAAGAGCAGCACGGAGCACAGTTATCCTTTCCACATGCAAAACTATATACTGTTTTGGAGTGTACAGTTATTTGTCCTCCTAGGTACCAAGTCCAAGCCAACTTTGGACCATTAATATGCTGCCTTAAGATCTTGGCCAGTCACATGGACGAGGGTCAGTCCGCGTAGATTACGGTGTGTTTCTTAGATTTGGACAAGACAGCCATGCCACTAAATATGATTTTTTTTTTTTTTTTGATTGAAGGATGGATGCTGCTAAAAATGTTAAATAATAATAATAATTAAA
>KE505529.1:79118-98736 GCA_000441515.1 Elaeis oleifera
TTCCGAGGTTACTCCGAAAGCGCATTTTGTCGGGTTCAGCTTCATTTGGTGTCGTCGTAGAGTGCGGAAAGTCTCTTCAAGATCTTGGACATGGTCTGAAGTCTCTACACTCTTCACCAGCATGTCGTCGACGTACACCTCCATGTTGCGCCCGATTTGGTCTTTGAAGACCTTATTGACGAGCCGCTGGTAGGTGGCTCCAGCGTTCTTCAGACCGAAGGGCATTACTTTATAACAGTAAAGGCCCTTGGCGGTCACAAAGGCCGTATTCTCCTCGTCCTCAGGCGCCATCCGGATCTGGTTGTATCCGACGAAGGCGTCCATGAAGCTGAGCAGTCGGTAGCCGGACGTCGCGTCCACCAGTTGGTCGATCTTCGAGAGTGGGAAGCGTCCTTCAGGCAGGCCCGATTCAAATCGGTATAGTCAATGCAGATCCTCCACTTTCCGTTGGCTTTTTTAACCATGACGACATTGGCAAGCCAATCGGGGTACGTGGTTTCTCTGATGAAGCCTGCCTCGAGTAGCTTATCCACTTCTTCGTCGATGGCCCTCTGCCTTTCGGGGCGAAGGACCGCTTCTTTTGCCTCACCGACCTCGTGCTGGGGTTGATGTTGAGCCGGTGGGTTATTGTCTCTGGGGGGATGCCGGGCATGTCCGCTGCTGACCAAGCGAATATGTCGGCATTGGCTTTCAACAGCTCTATGAGCTATCGTCGCTCAGGGTCGGGCAGTTGGGACCCGACCCTGACCACCCGTTCAGGATTGTCCGTTATTGTGACGGAGACTAGCCGCTCGGTCGGTTCACCCCGCTGCTCCTCCTCTTGCTGATCCAGCTTGTCGATCGACAGGGAACCCTCCAGCGCGCCGCCTTGCGTCGAGATTTGAAAGCATCGGCGGGCGAGCTGTTGATCCCCGCGCATTTCTCCAACCCCGTTCTTGGTCAGGAACCGGACTAACAAATGATAGGTCGAGACTATTGCTTTGAAGGCGTTTAGTCCGGATCTTCCAAGTATGACGTTGTAGGCCGAAGGTACTTGGACGATCGTGAATGTTAGTTGGGCGGTGCTTTGTCATGGTTCGATCCCGGCCGTCACAGGGAGGGTGATTTCTCCTTTCACTGCGACGGCGTCTCCGGCAAAGCCTACCAGGGGCGTGGAGATTCTCCTAAGCCGGTCAGCTGATAGTCGCATCTGGGAGAAGATCGAGTAAACAAATGTTGGTGGAGCTTCTATTATCGACGAGAATTCTTTTATATCATAATTGGCTATTATTGCCGAGATAACAACAGCATCATCATGGGGGGTTTGGACTTCCCGAACATCCTCGTCGGTAAAAGTTATTACATTGTCTTGGCGCAGCCTCTTTGCTGACTCCTCTCCAACAGTCGTCCTTCGTTCCGCTCGTCTGGAGATCATGTTGATGACCCCGACGGTGGGCTGATTATTCACAGTTTCCGTCGGCTGGGGTCGCCGACTGGGAGAAGTCCGTCGGTCGGGGCCGGTCGAGCCAGTGGGTTCCGTCGGAACTTCTCGAGGTACCCCCATCGAATCAGGGCCTCGATCTCGTCCTTGAGTTGGACGCACTGCTCAATGTTGTGACCGTGGCCCCAATGGAATCGACAGTATTTCTGCCTGTCGAGGCCTTTTGCCTTCAAAGGTGGAGGCCGTCGTAGATATTCTTCTCCTTCGATCTCCATCAAAATCTATGCACGGGGAGCAGAAAGAGGAGTGTAGGAGTCATACCTTTGGTGTGGCGGTTTTGGGCTTCGCCGATGGGTGAGTGTCGGGCTTTGTAGCCTGGGCGAGCTCCGTTTGTCGGTCGGGGCCCGCTTGGTTCGGCGGAGCCCGTCCTTCCTTCGCTTCTCCTTCGGGCCCTTGACCTCGGTCTGGCGTCGGTCGGAAACTCCTTCGTCTGCGTGCATATACTTATATGCGCGCTCAAGTAGTTCGGCGTATGTTTGGGGAGGCTTTTGTCCAGAGAGTATGTAAATCGGGATACCCTCAGCCCCCGCTTCATGGCCGAGATGGCCATGTCTTCGTTGAGGTCCCAGACCTCGAGCGTGGCCGTGTTAAATCACGCCACGAAATGTCGGAGGGTCTTATTTTCCCCTGCTTGAGGGAGAAAAGGCTGTCCGACGTTCGCGGCGGCTTCCGGTTGGTGCTGAAGTGGGCCAACAAGGAGTGCTCGAGTTGCCCGAAGGAATGGATGCTTCCGACGCGAAGGCCGGAGTATCAAGCCCTGGCAGCTTTGCGAAGTGTGGCGGGAAGCCGATGCAGAGGAGGGCATCGGTTGCCCCTTGGATTGTCATGAGAGCTTTGTAGCTCTCCAAGTGGTCGACCGGATTGGTGGAGCCGTCGTAGGGCTCCACGTGCAGCATCTTGAACCGACTGGGGATCGGTTCATCAAGTATGAATCGAGAGAGGGGTTGGGCGGTCTGGAAGTCGATATCGTTGGAAGACTTCTGACCGTCCATCTGAAGCTGGACGAGCCGACGGTCGATTTCTCGAACCTCCGTTGTAGTCGTCGATCCGTCGGTGCTGGGAGACTCCGGGAGTCGAGTCTCCCGATGAATCCGAGGGGAGGCAGACGGCGTCCGGGGTCGCTTTCCTTCCTCGCTCGCTCGAGCTGGGAAGGAGAAGGACGTTGAGACCGACCACGCCACAGGTGCCTATCCCCTTCGTTGAGGGAATGCTGGGACAGCCACTCCTGAGGAGGAGACGGAGAGTGATGTGGGCGCCGATGGCTACCCCTGGATGGCATGGGGTTCGCCGCCGGCGGCTCTGCCGGCGAGTGCGGCGAACAGGCAGGCTGCTGCTGAAGGCTCCTGACCGCGTCCGTCAACACGGTCATCTGCGTACGATTACCGCGATCTGCACCTCCGTGGTCACTGCCGGATGCGGGGAGCTGGGCTCCGCCGCAGGGAGTGAAGGGGAGGCCTCTTCCCGATGGGAAGAACGTCTCGCCGACCCGGTGGCTCTCGATCGCTGGGCCCTGGTTCTTATCATCTCTGAGAGATTTTTCAAACTTTGTGGAGGTCGTATGTCCCCCCTTTCTGGCGCGCCAAATCTGTTGCGGCCAATCTCCTCGTCGTCTGGTCGCCGGGAGCGAGCGCCTGCAAGGAAAGTCCACTCAGACCGGAGGGGGCCTCCGGCGGGGACCCTCCGACGGTCAAGTCAGAGAGGAGACTAGACAACAGTAAAGAGGAAAACCAGAGAGCTCAGCGGTGGGGAGAGCTTTCGAGAGCTTGAGAGAGCTTACCAGAGCTGTTGCCTTACCCCTTTTTATAGTGGGAGGCGGCATGGTCCCGCCGTCCGTGATGTTGACAACTGTAGAGCCGTCAAATCGCCTTGGACCGTCACATCGCCGGGGGTTGCCATATTGTCGATGGGTTGACAGGTCCTAGGAATTAATTGATGTCCTTGGTTAGACAATTTTCCAGGTCCTGGCAGGGCAAGGCCCCCTGGCGGTCGTATGGCGTGTCCTTGATAGGACTGCAGCCTATGCCGGTCGTTCGGCAGTCGTGGAGGGGCTGGCCGACTGTGTGTCGGGATTTGACCGTCGGGTAGTGACTTCAGAGTGTGGCCGGCGTCCGGAGAGTCTGTAGAAATCGGGTGTTAGCCGCTTGCCCCGATGGGGAATCGGCGTTATCCCACCCGGCATAGAGTCGGCTTTCGGGCAGTCGGAGTCGGTGTCGGCCAGTCGGGCCGATACGTCCAGGCCGGCTATTGCCGACGGTTGTTGTCGGCGTCGTCCGTTATCAGTCGGGTGGAGTTGGTCGGTCGGTCGGTCCATCTCGGGGATGGACCTGTGTCGGGATCTGTAGAGGAGTTGGCGCCGGTCGGCGCCGGAGAGCCGACATTGGTGAGTCGGTGTCGGGATCCGTTGGTGAGTCGGTAATATGATCAGTCGGCGTCAGGGTCAGTCGGTATATCCCAACATCTTCCAACCAAGGTATTAAGAAGATATAATAAGCTGGATTTGAAGGCTAGTTTAAATTTAGTAAATCTCGAAAGCAATAAATAACCAAAAAAATTGAAATTTTGTGTTCTTACAATATTTTGTACGATAGGACCAGTGTACCACGCACACTTGTGTTTTGCCTCAACATGGTTACTCATTGTATAAAACGATCACGTACCATTACCATCATTTAATACTGATTCCTTGCTTGCGTTAGCTGGATTGCTTGTTGTGGGCAACACCCAGGATAACTTTCCGACGCAGTTGTGTCCAAGAGAATGTATGCATCAATTATGCCTTCCATATGAAATAATGCTTCATAATTTCTTTCCAGTTATCAATAAAGCAAACTGTGGCTTCCGTATTGATGTGAAAAGAGGCACTTCATGCTTATGATACGCTAAACAAATCCATCAATCATTCAAATATGGTGATCCAATGCCTCATCCTTTACCTACGACTCTTTTGATATTATCTCCATGTTGCTTTAGGAGTCGTGCAGATACCCACGTCGGCCCCGCGCTCCCAACGGCTTTCAGATCCAACTCAAAATGTGGTGGCGTCCCCGAATTTAAAGCCATTGGAGGGGCTGTCTCGTAGCAACGCGTGCCGGAAACACTCGTCCATCTACCAGATCACGCCACGTGGCACTCTTTTTCAGCTATACCAGAGCCGCGCTAGCTGTCTTGCCAGCTGGTAGCTTAAATCAATCCCCTCTACCGTTTTCTCTTATCCCACACCTCCTCTATAAAACTGCCATCCTTATCTCATAATCCAGCTGGCAACCCTCCAACTTCAGATCCATTTTAGTTAAGTTGCTCGCAAGGAACAGTTAACTGGTTGCTCCCCGTTTCAAAAAAGATATCAATGTTTACTGTTCCACGTGGCACGTTCCGGAAGTGTCAGTACCTCGGCAAACCCCGGTAAATTAATTTATTTAAAAAAAAATCCATCCGTTTCGAATTCGAGACATCGGTGTAAACCCCACCACTACCGTCTGATCCGTGGAACTTCGAATGTGAATATAATATACATAAATATATCTCCGTTCTAAGAACGGGAACAAAATTAGCGAGAATAAAATCAAAAAGACATCCCCCATTCCCTTGTGGTCACCTCCTTCCATTTCCGTAGAAGAAGCTGGCAGGCGATTCGAATGCGAAGAGTCGAGGTTTGAATCGCGAGGTAATTCTCTCCGCCTCTTTCTCTATTTTTCTTATCTCTTTCACGAAAAGGAGATTGGCGTTCCAAGGACTTCTTCTTTAGTGCTTGTCACCGTTTTCTCGTCGCTTCTACTTCAAGGGAAGAGGAAGAGAGTTTCCTTCTCCTTCTCTCTTTGTTGTTCCTTGCTTTGAAAAAAAGAGAAACGAAGCAACGATCGCCCAAGTTGCAACCTTTGGCCACGCTTCTTGATTAAGAGAACTATCCTTAGGAGACGAAGATATTTCCTGAATCTTTGAACCGAATTTTTCTGACTTCGACTTGGGGAGATTTTGATAATGATATGAAAAAAAAGAAAAAATCCCGCTTTCAAAGCTAATTTAAATCGTTCAGTTTTCCAGCCGGCTCTCTGGCGTGCCGTTCGGCCGGTTGAGGGGCAAGCGGTAGTTAAAATGTCCGAATTGCCCTCCTTCCTGGGGCGGTCACTGACGGTCTACATCGAGGGTATTTTCGTCATCGAGTTTCGATTGCGCCCGTGCTCGGGGACTCGGATCCATTGTCGGCTGAGACAGTTCGGAAGCAGATGTGGTCAAATGACCATATTACCCCTCCATTTCCAAAAGGCGACGCCGCAACTCCTCCACCCTCGCGCATCGATTCGCGAACTTTCCCGTCGTTATCAACGTAAAACTCGCCTATTTTTTAACTTTTCAACTTGCAACACCCAGCTTTTCAAAACGAACGCGATTAAAAGCAGTTAAGTTCTCCTTTTAAAATTAAAAAAAAAATCTTTTCTTCCATTGCTTTCTTTTTCTTGTGACTTTATAATTTTTTCGAATTTTTATGTTTTATAATCTCGCAAGCATCCATCTTTTCCTCCACTGGGCTCATTAAATGCTAGTCGCCCACCATCATTTGGGTACTGATGATGATTTGGTTGTTCCTACATCGAATTCACCTAACAATCCCCTCCGAGGGCCAGGTGAGAAGATTCTCAGAAACTGAAGCCGGATATTACCTCTTGGCTCCTTCCCCTATTCCAATATTCTATCGCCAACTAATCCCACCATTACTTCCTCCCCTTTTCTCGTCATTAATCTTCTTCCCTCTCTTTGTTGGTAACCCTTTTCCACTTGTCAAATAATTTGGAGCAGATCATCTCCAGGAAACCATGGTGGAAGAGTCCGATCCCATCTCCGGCGCCGGATCGGCCGAGCACTGGCTCGCCGGGCCCAACTTCTGGTCCCCACGGCCCTCCAAAGGCCCGGACGGCGACCGGCTTCGCCGGGCGGTGGAAAGCCATCATCTCCAAGCTGGAGCGCATCCCGCCATGCCTGTCCGACCTCGCCAGCCACCCTTGCTTCGCCAAGAACGCCCTCTGCCGCGAGCAGCTCCAGTCGGTCGCCGACACCCTCGCGGAGGCCATCGAATTGGCCGATCGCTGCCTCTCCGGCGACCCTCCCGCCGGCAAGCTCCGCACACAGAGCGACCTCGACGCGCTCTTCGGCAAGCTTGATCTCAACCTCCGCGACTGCGCCCTCCTTGTCAAGACCGGCGTCCTCGGTGAGGCCACCATGCCTCCCGCTGCCGCGCGCTACGGCGAGCCGGAGGCCGTCCGCTGGAATCTCCGCGAATTGCTCGCTCGCCTCCAGATTGGGCACGCCGAGGCGAAGCACCGGGCGCTGGATGGCCTGATGGAGGCGATGAGGGACGACGAGAAGAGCGTCATGGCGGTGCTCGGCCGGAGCAATATTTCCGCTCTTGTGCAGCTCCTCACTGCGACCTCCCCAATATTCGAGAGAAGGCTGTCACTGTGATCTGTTTGCTTGCCGAATCGGGGAATTGCGAGAATTTGCTGGTTTCCGAAGGGTGCTGCACCCATTGATAAGGCTGGTGGAATCTGGAAGCTTGGTCGGCCGAGAGAAGGCGGTGATAACCCTCCAAAGACTGTCCATGTCGGTCGACACTGCTCGGTCCATTGCCGGACATGGTGGAATTCGCCGCTTATCGAGCTCTGTCAGATTGGTGACTCCATTTCTCAGACAGCGGCTGCCGGTACTTTGAAGAACCTTTCGACCGTGCCCGAAGTGAGGCAGGCTCTGGCTGAGGAGGGAATTGTTAGAGTGATGATCAATCTTCTTGACTGTGGGATTGTGTTAGGCTCGAAGGAGTATGCAGCTGAATGCTTGCAGAATCTGACATCCAGTAATGACATTTTGAGGAGGTCCGTCGTGTCGGAAGGAGGGATTCGGAGCCTCCTGGCCTACCTTGATGGGCCCTTGCCACAGGAATCTGCGGTCGGTGCGTTGAGGAATCTGGTGGCCTCGGTCTCGACAGACAGTCTTGTTTCGCTCGGCCTCCTTCCTCGGTTGGTTCATGTGCTGAAAGATGGGTCTTTAGGAGCACAGCAGGCGGCGGCGGCTACAATTTGTAAGATTTCCAGCTCGATGGACGTGAAGAGACTGATTGGGGAATTTGGTTGCATTCCTTTGCTTGTGAAGATGCTCGAGGGCACGACGAATGGTGCGAGAGAGGTCTCTGCCCAGGCCATTGCTAGCTTGATAAGCTGCCCACAGAACAATAGGGAGGTTAGGAAGGATGAGAAGAGCGTGCCCAATCTAGTTCAGTTGCTCGATGCCAATCCTCAGAATACAGCAAAGAAGTATGCAGTGTCTTGCCTTTTGTTACTCTCTTCGAGCAAGAAGTGCAAGAAGATGATGATTTCGTATGGGGCGATCGGGTATCTTAAGAAGCTCTCGGAGATGGATGTGGCTGGCGCAAAGAAGCTACTCGAACGATTAGAACGAGGGAAATTGAGGAGCTTGTTTAGCAGGAATAGATCAAAAGCTCGTTCTCTCTGCATATTTTGCTTTTAATCTTTTGAACCATATGTTTCACCGTCTCTCTGAAACATAAAAGAGTGAAGGTTGAGGCTGCAAACTGAAGTCCAACTCTTGCTTTTCTGGCAATATGTACAATGCAACTTGAACTTAGTTATTATCATGTAAATATTCCAGAAAGCTATCTTGTGCTGTTCTTTTTTTCGTTGGTTGTCCAGCATTTTTGATGTCTTGGATTTCTTATACATGTTTATACTGCTCTACCAGGTCTTTCTTTTATTGTTGAGACTATCCATTTGTGGTAAAATGAGTTAGAAAGGTACATTAATTCAACTAGGATTTATAGTGATAACCGGTATATGCAGAATTAAGTGAATAATTCAAATTATTCTAAAACATTCTGAATGCACTGTTTCTTCATTCTCATTTTCTGAGCAGGCAGGTCATACTGCTCAACTTGCCCTTTTGACCTATTGTGATTTAACTTAGTATGATGAATTGCGATCATGATTCACCAAATACAAAGATTCATCTTTACGGTGCCATGAAGTAGCTTTATCACATCTTATTTAATCAGTTTTGCCATTAAGGTACTCATATTGGTCTACTTTGACTGATTGTCTTTGACAGAAAGTCTGCTATGACTGTCAGATTCATTCTAGTCTGTAGTATGGTGATGTTGGGAGCCATTTAGTTTCATGTTGTTTACCCTAATAATTGTATATGTTGGAAGAAATTTGAATTGCTAGAAGTTGCTGTCCATCAGGTACAACAAGCTCAAAATTTTTGAATTATTGTAGTTTTTACAATTGTTTAAGATGCATATTTCTACATTTAAATATACTTTGGTCTTGTAATGGAGTTGTGTGCTTAACATTGACATTTATTATTCTGCACGCGTCCCAGCATGTTGTTCAATCAAATAGCAGTATTACGTGTTCTCCTATACGTTTTTGGATGTATCTCTTTGAAAATTGATAGAATCAATTGCAAAACCTTCAGCATGTGTCCTAAGATGGAGTTGTTAAGCATGTAAAAATTAGCTAGGTTTCATTTCTTTTCTACAATTGGATGTGGTTGTAGTGCCATTGTTTATGCACATGTCTTATCAGACTTCATCATCTTTCTTTGTTTACAGTTATGATGCCATGGCTGCATAGAAAAGACAGCTGAATTTGTTTGATGACCTTAAGAAATCTGAAGCCGCTAAAACTATGCTTCCTTGGCTGTTTTTGCATCTTCGAAATTTCTTGTTTCGCAAGGTAGTTGTAGATTTGTAGCTTAGTGTTAAAGATTGTATATTGATATGTCCATCCCTTGAATTGAATAGAATTTCTTAGGAGTACCAGTGGTTATTTTCTGCAAAAGTTTGGGGTTTCCTTACCTTCTATCCATGTTGAGTTCTTTCTCAGTTTAACTAACTTTGCCTATTGTTCTTTTAAATTAAGAAAATTCCCTTATGTTGTGAAGACTTTTGAAATCTTTCAATATTAAACAATGGGTTGAACAGGGTATTAACCCATATAATTATCTAGCAAGAACAGGAACAACATCGTCGTGGCTTTTGTAAATGGTTGTTATGATTTGACTTGGCCCATGTGATCGGTTCTGCCGTAGGGCCACTTGCAGTTGTTTGTATCACTAGATATTCTGAAATGAACCCCCAAATACTAAGATTGCATTTGGCTGTCTGTACTTTAGAGAATCCAATGCTATTGCAGACATCCATCCTAAGATCTAGTGTTTCAGACGGTGGTGCCGCAACAGAACATCCCCTTTTCGTTCCAATGAAACTCCATTGTTTTTGTCAAAAGAACCTACCTTTTTAATTTGTAATTTAAGTTGTATTTTTCAATCTCCAGCCTTTAATTCTAAGCTAGGTAAATGTAGGTTTGGTTTATATAGTTCTGATGCCATTACACACACGCACGCACACGCACAGATTGGCATGGTGTCAAGCTTGTGGAATTTGTATCAAGGTTGACTAGTGGTATTCCATCTATTGCTTTATAGGCTCTTGGAATTATTATACCTGTCTGTAGAAAAATGTGTTTGGGAAAGAAAATTCTGTATTTCTCATTCTCTTTAACTTCATGGATACAGATCTATAAATATACAAAAGGGAAAGACTACTATGGTAGCATATCCAAACATGTATAGTATCAAAAATAAATATTAAAAAATCACAAGAAAATATGGTAAGCTTGACCCCTGGAATCTTTGTAGTAATGTGGCCATAATAGCCATGATCTCATGATCACAAATCTGATATGACCATAATAGTCATGATCTCAAATTCAAAAATCTGCCTTTTAATTTTTCTTTCTACACTCCTCCTCAAGTTGTGTATAGATATTTGCCATACACAACTTGCCTAGAGCTTGTGAGTACTTAAACTTGGATAGTCCCTTCGTAAGAACATCTGCCACTTGATTAAATGATTTGACATATGGAAAACATAATTCTCCACTGTCTATCTTTTTTCAGATAAAATAATGATCATTTTCTACATGCTTGGTTCTATCATGTTAGACGGGATTGTTTGCAATATTGATCGCTGTCTTATTATCACAATACAACTTCATAGGAGACTCTATTATAGTACCAATGTCTTTTAGGAGAATTCGTGCTCATAGAAGTTCAGCAACCCTATGGGCTATAGCATGATACTCAGCTTCTGCACTAGAGCGAGCATATGTGGATTGTTCTTACTCCTCCAAGTCATCAAATTTCCTCCAAGAAACACATAATAGCCTGTAGTAGAGTGTCTGTCATCAACCGATCCCGCCCAATCAGCATCAGTATATCTTTCCAGAGTGAGATGATCATTCTTCCTATATATCAACCTTTTTTCTGGAGATCCCTTAATATACCTTAGAATTCTATCAATAGCTTTCATATGGGCAGTGGTAGGGCATGCATGAATTGGCTAACTACACTTACTGCATAAGTGATGTCAGGTCTTGTAAGGGTGAGATATAAGAGTTTACCTACAAGATACTGATATTGTTCCTTCTTTCATGACAGAGTTGAGTCCCATTTATGATAGATAAGTGATGATTAGTTTCTATGGGAGTGTCGATTGGCTTACTCTCAAGCTTCTCAGTTTCTCGAAGAAGATCGAGAGCATACTTCCTCTGACACAAATGGATGCACTCATTTGACCTTGCAACTTTTATTCCCAAGAAGTACTTCATGTGACCAAGGTCTTTAATTCAAATTCAGAACTCAACTTGCCTTTCAAAAATTGAATTTCAACTTCATCATTTCCGGTGATAAGCATGTTATCAACATAAATAATTAGGACAACCACCTTATTTTCATTTCTCCTCACAATGAGAGTATGATCAGCATTACCTTGAGTATAGTCAAAACTCTTCATGACAATTGCAATCTATCAAACTAAGCTTGGGGAGATTATTTCAGTCCATACAATGCTTTCCTTAGTCTGCAATATTTTTCTTCAATATTAAAATCCGATGGTGGTTATATGTAAACCTCTTCCTTCAAATCTCCATTGAGAAATACATTTTTGACATCTATTTGGTATAAATTCTATGAGTATTGAGTAGCAATGGATAGGATCACTTAGACAGACTTCAAATTTGCAACTAGAGCAAAGGTTTCCTTGTAGTCAATGCCGTATATTTGGTTGAAGCCTTTTGCAACAAATCTCGCCTTACATCTTACTATAGTGCTATTAGAGTTGTACTTGATAGTATACACCCATTTAGAGCCCACCACAAGCTTTCCTATAGGAATATCAATAATCTCCCAAGTAGTGTTGTTTTCAAGGGCTCTCATTTCTTCTTCCATAGCTTGATTCCATTTGGGGTCCTTTCTAGCTTCTGTAAAACAACTAGAAATTGTACAAGTAGAGATAGTAGATAGGAAAGCAAGATGTGAGGGTGAAACATGAGTATAGCTGACATATTGATCAATAAGATACTTAGAATGAGGATGTTTAGTGCATTCTCTAGATGTTTTTCTCAAGGCAATAGGTATGTCAAGTTCAACATTAAGATTATCTTAAGTAGAAACATTAGCTGTAGGTGGAAGATAAGGATCCTGCAACTCAGCAACTTGTTGAGAGTGGTCAGTAGTATGGCCTCCTTCATTAGTAGCCCTTATTTCTCCTCCATTCTCCCTCTGACCTTCATTAGTATGGATATCTCCAAAAGAAGTGAGAATAGAAATAGGAAAGCTCTCTTCCACCATATTATGAATTTCTCCCTGAAGAGAGTTTCCACAATGCGTAAATGATTCATGTTCAAAAAATGTAACATTCTTAGTAACAAACCTACACCCAATAGGATCAAGACACTTATAACCTTTCTGAGTAGGAGAGTACTTAAGAAAGATTCCTCGAATAGAACGAGGGTCAAGTTTAGATCTTTCTGGACCAAAATTATGGATGAAACAGAGACACCCAAACACATGAAGAGGTAAAAGAAAGAGGTCTATCAGGATGCAAGAGAAAAATTTTATTACCAAGAGTACAAGAAGGCAAACAATTGATGACATATGTGACAGTAAGAATGGCATCACTCCAGTACCTTTTTGAAAGATTGTGGGAAAACAAGAGCATGCAAGCCATGTCTAGTAGGTGGCGATCTTTTTTTCGGTAATGCTATTTGTTGAGGAGTGTAGGCACATGAAGTTTCATGAAGAATACCTTCATCTTGGAAAAAATAACAAGAGGATGAGCAAGATACTCTAGAGCATTATCAAAGCGAAAAACTTTGACTCTCTTTCCAAATTAGGCGAGAATCATTTTGCAAAAGATTTGAACAATGCGAGGAATTTCTTCTCTAGACCTAAGTAAATAAGTCTACGTATAATGTGAGTAACTATCAGTAAATGTAATATAATATTTGTGACCATCCAAAGATTCAACAATTGTAGGTCCCCACATATCATAATAAATTAAGTCAAATAAGCTAGAAATATTATGTTTAGAACATGGAAACGAAGTTTGACAATGCTTAGATAACTGACAAACTTTGCAATTTAAGAGTTCACGACTAACCCTACAAAATAAGTTAGGAAAAGAAAATGAAGTGATTGAAAATTAAGATGACCAAGATGGTGGTGCCAAAGGTAGATATGCTCAAGTTTGGTGTCAACTCCAGGACCAGCTCTAGTATGAAAAGTAGCAACTTGCTTGGACTGAACGTAATAAAGATGACCAATCTTACGATCACTCCCAATCGTTTGCCTCGTTTGTAGATCCTGAAAGACACAATAATGAGAAAATAAGTCACGGCACAATTGAGATCTTTAGTAATAGTACCAATAGAAAGCAAATTTAAAGATATGTCAGAAACATGAAAAGTAGAATGAAGTATAAGATTGTCTGTCAACTGAACTACCCTCTTTCTAGCAATTGTGGATTGAGAGCCATCAGCAACAGTAACTTTCTCTTGCCCTGATCCAAAAATGTAGGAAGAAAAAGGCTAGAGTTACCCATCATGTGGTTTGTAGCACCAGAATCTAATACCCAAGCTGGAGAGGAGGGAGAGGTAACATTGAGAGCCATACCGCCTGTACTATCACCAAAAGGACTATTCACATAAGCCATGAAAGCACCAGGAGATGTAGATGAAGAGGTGTGCATCTGAGAGAGAATGCGCTGAAGACAAGCTAAGTCACCAATAGAGAGATTCACCATCTCACTCTTTGTCCTCCTATCTGGTTGATTAGGAGTGATCCCTCTGGCCACCACTGCATTACTGCTTATGGGTTGGCTTTACTTGTTATTTTTGAACTTTGCAGGCTTTTTCTCGGGATGAAGCTCTCAGCAGAAGTCAATAGAATGATTCTCCCTATAATGGCTGTAAATCTTGGTTCTCTTAATACTTTCGCACCCTTTCCTAGAATGACCTCCCACAGAAGTAGAAGCCAGAGCAGAGTGATCTCTAATTAGAGGAGTAGAAGATATGACATGTGAAGGAGTCATCACCTTTTTTCATGCCTCTTCATCCAAAATTTTGTAATAAACTTGTTCAAGTGAAGGAAGGGAGTCGAGGCTAAGAATCTGGCTTTTCAACTCCTCATATTCGGAGTTCAACCAGGCTAAGAATTTGAAGATTCGATTCTACTACTCGTGGTCCCAAAATTTTTCTGATCAGCTGACCACACCCAATCATCAATAGTGTAGCAATCAAGTTCTTCCCATTTGGTGCGAAGAGCACCAAAGTAGGCAGTGAAGCTGATGAATTTCGCAGGTCAGTTGAAAGATGCAAACGGTGTCCTGCTTATGCCCAAACATCTCCTCTAGAAGCACCCACATCTCTCGAGCAGTCTTCTTCCGAAGGATCATTCTCTGAATCTCTGCACTAATTGAATTAATGATCCATGCCATTACCAAATTATTCTCCATCAACCAAGTATCATATCGTGGATCAATCACCAAAGGTTCAACAACTCATCCATTGATGTAGCCGACGTTACCACGACCTGCAATATATAACTTGACAGCCACTGACCACACCATATAATTTGATTTAGTTAGTTTTATTGGGGCAATTGAGAGATTAATGCTATCATTACTCGTTGGAATATTGCTAGCCAGAGGTGTACTAATCATAGGGGAGTGCTCAGATGAGTTTGGAGAGTCCGTAGTAGTCGACATTGGAAGGCAACTTATCAACACAATCACAAATAGAACACAAATGGAATCAGATTCAGATTTAGTACCAGTAACAGAGCTCAATCAGAGAATAATTTCGTTCCCACTTGAAAGAACACGAAGTAAGGTGCTGTCGATCGATCGAGACCTTCGAAGAGATAGTAGAATATGATATCAAGAAGCAACTAAAGTGGAATCAACACAGAACTCAATGCTGGTGGACTGCCACATGCCGATCTTGAAGAAAAATATGAAGCCGGTGGACCGCCGCACACCAGAGAAGGAAGAAAGATGCCGGAGTTCGATTAAGAGCAAGGATCAACCTTGCTTTGATACCATGTAGAAAAATATGTTTGAAAAGAAAATTCTGTATTTCTCATTCTCTTTAACTTTATGGATACAAATCTATAAATACACAAGAGGGAAAGGCTACTATGATAGCATATCCAAACATGTATGATATCAAAAATAAATATGTTTAAAAAATCACAAGAAAATATGGTAAGCTTGACCCCTGAAATCTTTGTAGTAATGTGGCCATAATAGCCATGATCTCATGATCATAAATCTGATATGACCATAGA
This sequence comes from Elaeis oleifera, assembly GCA_000441515.1. Classification (NCBI taxonomy): domain Eukaryota; kingdom Viridiplantae; phylum Streptophyta; class Magnoliopsida; order Arecales; family Arecaceae; genus Elaeis; species Elaeis oleifera. The sequence continues at coordinate 94,294 of KE505529.1, forward strand.
AGTCATGATCTCAAATTCAAAAATCTGCTTTTTTATTCTTCTTTCTACACTGTCAATACATTTCCTGTGGTTTAATTTTGAATACTATTGCATAAAATAGACAAAGTGCTTGAGGGTGGTAGAGAGCACAAAACCCAGACGACAAGGTGTTCATTCTTTCTACTATTTCAATATAGTTAAATTGTAGATCTCTTGCATTTTGATCAGCTTACGGTTGCTTCTATATGAAAATTTTAATATAGTTCCTTTATTCAATCAAAAGGCTATCTAATATCACAAGGCTACCTCATTGTTTACCTAATCAAAAGATTAATCTCTCTCTCTCTACTCTAGGGTTGAAAATTTTTTCACCCATTCCCCACCACTCACCTCCCCATAGTGAAGTAGCACGGAGAAACGTGGCCAAAATCAGGCTGAGGATAGGATCAAATCTAAGCCACTTGTTTCCAAACACATATTGACTTTACTGACGCAACCAGTTCATATTCTTATGAAAAATTTCATGTATGGATAAGCCAAACACTGGTTATTTTGATGTTTCAATATGCAATAAAATTTTTATTCTCTCCTAATTCTGCATGTAGGCATGAACTGTAATCGTACCAAGTTAGATTTTGGATTACTAGAGGAAAATTTTAAAATTCATGATTATAAAGTATTGAAATTTCTTGGGGTAGATTTTTTTTTTGAATTTATGATATTTACCATTCGATCATGTATCATTCCTAGACAATCCACTTTATTTTTGCATGATAACAATTTATCTCAAAAATGACATTTGAAAGATTTTGAACTAGATGGCAATAGTGATATGCTACCTTGAAAGCAGATTTTTAAATGGGACGTTTTTATCATGGTGCATTGTGGATGCGGCACTAGTGGCGCACTAATAACAGCACTGATATAATCTTTGTTGTGGAAGAAACACTTTGCACGAGCAACTGTGAATATGTGAATTTTTTTCTTGCTAACAATTAAATGCGGATTGTTTACAATTTTGATAGTTCATTGACATTCATGGTTCATAATAAAGCTCTCTTTATTAGATAATTAAGATTACTTAACAACTATGAATGTTGCTAGTTAGCAACTCAACAAGTATGGCCCTGAGGATATCTATTTCCTACTCTCTTTTTCATATGGAGATGGGCATACTATAAAAGTTTGATTACTGACAGAGATGTTGGATGTATACCCTAGAAGCCAATTTTGACTGACACGTTTTATATCTCTAGGATATGATTTTATACTTACTGGACAGTTATATTATCATTCATATTTATGTGTCCATGAAGCATCCAAGGGATTAACAAGATGATGACACATATTCTCAAAGAGTTGAGAATTTGAGACATATGTCATTGATGGTTGATTCTTAAATTACTCCTGATCATAGGATCTTCATGAGGATGATGATTGATCCGGATAGATCAGTGCACGGATCACTTTCTTCGGGTAGATGGGTCTCGAGTCTGCAGTATAGAGACACTGGAGCGAGAGTGCAGGTGGTTGTTAGAGAACAACTAGCACTGAGCGTGACCAACACGAAAAGTCACATAGATGTCTGCTCACTCGTTAGTGACTATTTCGATGCTGCAGTTGTATGACTAGTCCTTTAATCTGAGATGACACTACTGCTCGCAGTGAGGCTGCTGGAGTTTGACTGACACATCAACATTGGTCTCAAAGGGCCTTTGTAATGGATGTTGGCGACAGTTGGTCTACTGTAGGAGCAGGGTATGCATCGAGATGGGATCTATCGATCTTAGTAAAGAGAGTAGTCTTATGAAGTTTAAGAGGCTGAGTTCTTAAGCCTATGGTCATAGCAGTGTGATTGATGAAAAGAGTTTTCATAGAGTTACATATGGACTTGAGCTGATTAAATCTATTATATGACCGATGTTGAGGTTTGACGATTTATCTATGACCTGCCATCTGGTCGGGACTCACGATAGAGGGACTGTATCATATGCTAACTGCATCTAGAGGTTCATCTTTTATTCTGCTAGATTGCCACTACATACTGCTAGGTGTCACTGGTGGATCATGAGACTCATGAAGATCATCTTGATGATTAATGATCTTTGGTGGGCTGAGTTAAAATTATTTCAACCCATTGAAAAGAGTTTCAATGATATTATGATAGAGATCATAATATATTTCACTACCAGACAGAATAGAATCCATGAGGTCACACACAAAAGAGGCTTTTGACTGATCAAATGGTTGAATTACGATTATGAATCGTAACAGCATTTGATTATCAATTTGATTGATAATTGATCTAATGCAAATATTGTATTATGTAACTCGCTAAAGAGTTAGTGAGTTATAGGAGGATTAATTAGAAATAGGATTGCTAATTGACTCAATTTGATTGAGCAATGGGGCTTGCATCAAGTCCAATTTGATTGGATTTAATTTGACTCATTATGGGTTTGATTTGATCAACCTCAATTGAGTTATAGGATAACCCCAAAATGATCGGATGATTAGTCTCAGTTGAATTAGGATTTGGGTTTGACCTAATTCTTAATTAGACTAGAATCTATGTAGTCCTAATTAGACTAAAAATGCTTATTTTCAAGGGTGTACTAAATTCTAATTGGATTAGAATTAAAATTGAGTTTGACTCAAGCACCAAAAAAAGTCCAATAGGACTAGGACTCCTCTAATTAGGAGACATAAAATCTAAATAGATTGGGCTCCAAATTAGATTTGGATTTCTATCTATTTGGATCTAATCTGATCCTAATATGCTTAGAATTCATTGAGATTTTATTTAATTTAAAACAGCCATCTAAATGAAGAGTCCCATGTTGAATAAACTTCCTCCTCCATGCGCCAAAAGGAATCCCATGTTGAACCTGATTAGATGCCACATTCAACCTGATTTTTGATGCCACTTTTCTCCTCTTTTAACATGTAAGAAAGAAGAATAAACCCCTATTTATCATGTAAAATTGGGGCAAAAATTTCTTTGTGTGGGCGGCACAAAATTAGGAAGTGTCCTAACTAGTTTGGACTCTTGATTCCTATCCAAACTAGGTCTCCTCTCTTATCTATTTAAACCCACCATATGGGACGTTGGAGATGAGATTTCTATCAGGTTATGATGCCAAATAGGAGCCCCTTTTGTGCATAAAAACCATGGGAGAAAGGTGGGATGGTGTGAAGAGATTTGGCGTGAGGTAAGTTGGTGATTTGATCTCTTCTTTCTTACAACAACCAAGTGTTGGTTGTTTAGATATCTCTATCTCTCCCTCTTGTCCATGTTTAGATATGGATATCTCTTCTTTCTTTTGTCCAAAAGTTGGACAAAATTTTTACATCTCTATTGTAGAGATTTAGTGCATGGATTTTAAGAAGAAATGAGAAGAAAGGTTCTTCTCATGATCTCTAGTATAGAGATCAAGATCCTCCTACATCTTCTTGTTCTCTAAGAGTGTCTTAAGAGAAAGAAGATTTTAACCGTCAAGATGTGATCTCTGCAAGGGAGCTGGCACTCTGATGAGATCAAAAGGCTCTGATCAGATCAGAGTCTCGTATGGATATTCGTAGAGACCAGATATTTATGAGCTACAAGGGACCTTCGGAAGACATCCATAATCATCAGTTTGTGTTGAAGATTGATCCATGTCTAGATATATTTTAAATTATTTTTTCTATTTGATTTTTATATCTGAATCTTATCTTACATATGATGATCCTGTTATGGTTTGAATATTTGATCTTATGCATGCTTAGATTAAATTAGATTTAATCTGAAAATTTTTAAATTCTGCTGCATACTAGTTTTGTAAAATCATATATGCATGAAACCATAAAACTCCAACAGTGATATCAGAGCCATATTATATGCATGAGATTAGAATTTAGATTTGAAATCTGTAGAGAAAAATTTTAGATCTGAAAGGTTTTGATATCGTTCTGATATAAGGTTGTCCTGGCATAACTTGTTATGCTGAATGATTGTCCTAGAATGATGTTAAAGTTTTCAATTAGATTGAATTTTTTAGATCTGATTTTTATAACATATATGTGATATATGTTTTGTTATTTAGATCTGAAAAAAATTTTGAGATCTGTTTTGATTCATATATATGATATATGAAAATATGTTTAGGGCTGAAGTCTATTTCTATGACCTGAACTTGTTTATGTATGTGATACATATTTATATGCATGATCTGAAATTATTTCGAGATCAAAATTTACTCTTCATGTAAAGAATTTAGATCTGAAAATTTTGATTTAAGATCTGAAATTAGTGTTTATGCATGAGGGATTGGTCATGGGTAGATCAAATTTGGTCATGTAATTGGATTACATCAAAAAATTTTGATTTGATCATATTGGGTTTGAATCGATTTATCAGTTGATCAAACCGAGTCAAGTGTTGATTAGGATGAGGTCAATGGAGCCTAAGATCATATAATTATT